>QZGG01001457.1:0-21798 GCA_006409495.1 Sedum album | reverse complement strand
AAGTCTCAATACTACCCAAGAGACCAAACTAGAGGAGATTACCCGAGCAACCAAGCCTCGAGTCAGAGCTTGGCCCGAGCACAAATCAAAATTTCAACCAAAGGAAGGAACACAAGAAATCCGAGGAACCCACCTTAGCGCAACTAATGACTCAGATGATAGCTACTCAAGCACAACAGAGCAAAGACATTCAGAAAATTTACGCGGAACTCCAACAAGGAAAAGCCGAACAGAAGATGCTTGAGACACAGGTTGCGCAACTCGCATCAACGCATTCAAGGAATCCCGGAAAACTTCCTTCTCAGCCCGAAATAAACTCAGCCGACTTAAGCGCTATCACTTTAAAAAGTGGTAAGGAGCTTGAAGGACCAAGACCAAAGAAAGCACCAACAAATCCAGCCGAACAAAATGAACCGAGTAACACTCAGCAGCCCGAGCAGGAAGAGGAAGCCACGGACAAGGAAAGTGAGCCGCCTTACGTAGCACCACCACCTTACGTTCCACCACTTCCATTCCCAAACAGACAAAAGAAGGTAAAAGAAACAGCCGCATTCAAAAAGTTTGCTGAAATTCTCGGAAAGCTTAGCATCACGCTACCATTTTCAGAGGTAATTTCTCAAATTCCCACCTATGCTAAATTTTTAAAAGATATTATAACTCATCGTCGTGAATTATGTGATGTAGACCATGTTGCCTTAGGACCTAATTCTAGTGCCGTAATACAACGTAAGATGCCTAAGAAACAAAAAGATTATGGTTCATTCACTATACCGATCGTCGTAGGAGATATAGATATAGATGATGCCTTATGTGATCTAGGAGCAGGAGTTTCCATAATGCCATTTATCTTATATGAAAAATTAGGAATAGGAGAACTTTCTAGCACCACTTTAATTCTTAGACTAGCCGATAGGTCTAAACGAGTACCAATTGGTGTGTTAGAAGATATGCCTGTTAAAATTGGAGAATTCTATGTTCCTGTGGATTTTTATGTGTTAGAAATGGATGATAACCCCCATGCCGAAATTCCTGTCATTATGGGAAGACCATTTTTAAACACAGTCAAGGCATTGATAAACTGTGGCGATGGTTCAATCGAGTTGGACCTAGGTGAGGACAAGGTAAAATTTTATCTTTCTAAAATGATGAAAGCACCTACTTGTTCTTTGGATTGTGATTTGTTTGATGCTAATATTTCAAGTAGTGATATAGTTAATATTTCCGCGCTAACATTTATTGAAAGTGAAGGAAAGAAAGATGAAAATATGTCGAATCTCATGGATGAAACCGAGTACTCGACCGAGTCATTTTCGGTCGAGCAGAATTTGATCGAGCAGAAGTTGACCGAGCAGGAACTTACAATCATGAGCAACTCGAGCAAAGGTAATGAATTTGGTCAGGAATTGAAACCTCTTCCACCAAATCTAAGGTACGAATTTTTAGTTTCAGAAAAAATTTCGCCAGTAATTATAAGTGCTTTGCTAAATCAAGATGAAACTATGAAACTCATGCATGTTTTACGTACACATAAAGATGCTATAGGACACTCTATAGATGATTTAAAAGGAATTAGTCCTGACGTATGCATGCATAGGATTCGTTTATGCGATGACGCAAAACCATCTAGGGAGTTTCTTAGGAGACTAAATCCCAAATTAGGTGAAGTTGTTCTGAAAGAAATAACAAAACTTAGAGATGCAGGAATCATATACTCGATCCCCCATTCAGATTGGGTTAGCCCAATCCACGTCGTTCCAAAGAAAGGAGGATTAACCGTAGTTAAAAACGAAAATGATGAATTAATCCCAACTAGAACCGTAACCGGATATAGGATGTGTGTCGATTATAGAAAACTTAATAAAGCAACTAAAAAAGACCATTTCCCTATAGAAGAATGCCTTTTGGGTTATGTAACGCTCCGGGAACTTTTCAACGGTGTATGATGTCCATTTTCTCCGAGTACCTCGAGAAGACTATGGAAGTTTTTATGGATGATTTTTCAGTTTACGGGGATTCATTTGACGATTGTTTATCGAATCTATCCAAAGTTCTAGCTCGATGCATTGAAATGGACCTAGTTCTAAACTGGGAGAAATGTCATTTCATGGTTCAAGAAGGAATAGTGCTCGGACATCTAGTTTCAAAACGAGGAATAGAAGTCGACAAAGCCAAGATCGAGGTGATCGAGAAGCTACCACCGCCTAAGGATGTACGAGGTATTAGAAGCTTTCTCGGACACGCCGGATTCTACAGAAGATTTATCAAAGACTTCTCGAAGATAGCAAAACCACTCACAAACCTTCTCGCTAACGATGTTAAGTTTGTGTTCGATGATAAATGTCATGAAGCGTTCGAGACGTTAAAGAAGTTACTCACAACCGCCCCGATCGTTCGAGCACCAAATTGGGATTTACCCTTCGAACTAATGTGCGATGCAAGCGACAGAGCGATTGGAGCATGCCTCGGACAGAGAGTTGATAAACGTCTTCATGTCATTCAGTACACGAGCAAGGCACTCGATGCAACTCAAGAAAACTACACCACAACCGAGAAGGAGATGTTAGCGGTAGTTTACGCATTCGAAAAATTCAGACAATACCTCGTTGGATCGAAGACCATTGTTTACTCGGATCACGCAGCACTCAAATACTTGATGAACAAAAAGGACGCAAAACCAAGACTTATTAGATGGATCCTTTTATTGCAAGAATTCGACATAGAAATCAGAGACAAGAAAGGAGTCGAGAACGTAGTAGCCGACCATTTATCTAGACTCGAGACTACCTTAGAGGATAAAGGAAATGGAGACCCTATCAAGGATTCATTCCTAGGAGAATACTTGTTATCCATAGATTCAGCTCAAAACAAAGACCCTTGGTACGCAGATTTTGTGAACTATCTTGTTTGTGGAACGCTACCACCAGAGATCACGTATGCACAAAAGAAGAAATTTCTCCGAGACGCTACTCGATACTATTGGGACGAACCTTATCTCTATAAGTTAGGAGTTGATGGCATATATCGTACGTGTGTAGCAAAAAAGATCAACATAGAATCTTACGCGAATGTCATTCTTCATTCTCGGGAGGACACGGATCCACATCCAAAACAGCCGCTCGAGTAATGCAATCGGGATTCTATTGGCCAACTATTTTTAAAGATGCTCATAAGTATGTTCAATCGTGCGACGCTTGCCAAAGATCGGGAAACATCTCGAGGAGAGATCAGATGCCGCAGAAGGGTATACTCGAAGTAGAAATTTTTGATGTATGGGGAATTGACTTCATGGGACCTTTTCCTTCATCTTACGGAAACAAGTACATTCTAGTAGCGGTTGACTATGTGTCAAAGTGGATAGAAGCCATAGCCACACCCACATGCGATGCCAAGTCCGTAAGGAAATTATTTAAGAAGATCATTTTCCCAAGATATGGAGTACCTCGAACTATCATTAGTGACAATGGAACGCACTTTAAGGAGAAACAACTCGAGAAGATGCTTCGAAAACATGGAGTATATCATAAGATTTCGACACCCTACCATCCCCAAACTAGTGGTCAAGTAGAAGTTTCGAACAGAGAAATCAAAGCTATTTTAGAAAAGACCGTTTCGGGAGCAAGGAAGGAATGGGCGTCGAAGCTAGATGACGCACTATGGGCTTATAGGACAGCCTACAAGACCCCTATTGGTATGTCTCCATACAAACTTATCTTCGGAAAAGCTTGTCACTTACCGGTAGAGATCGAGTACAAAGCCATGTGGGCTATCAAGAAGATGAATTTCGATGCTAGAGCTGCAGGAGAACACCGTATTCTTCAACTACATGAACTCGAGGAGATACGTTTAAATGCCTACGAAAGCGCGAAAGTCTACAAAGAGAAAACAAAAAAGTGGCACGATAAGAAAATCATTGAAAAGAGATTTACAGTAGGAGACGAAGTGCTACTCTACAACACTAGGTTGAGATTATTTCCGGGAAAATTACGTTCCAAGTGGTCCGGACCATTCAAGATATCTAAAGTTTTTGACGATGGACACGTGGAATTATGTACAAAAGAAGGAGACACATTTAAGGTCAATGGACACAGACTGAAAATTTATCATGCTGGAGACCAATGCTATTTAGTAGAGCAACTCGATCTCTATGAGGTGGGATAACTAAGAAGTGGAGCATATCCTCTCGAGAAGGGATCCTAGCAAAGGACTTCTTGAGTGTGTTTCTTTATATGAAGACACGGCTATGTCCTTGCCAGGACGTTAATCTAGGCTAGTAAGTATTTATTTTTCCGCATTTATTTATTTTTCCGCATTTTATTGCTTTCTAGAGTAAGTAGTATTCTTTAGATTAGGAAAAATTTAAGTGTGGGGTGGAATATTATTTGGGAAAATTCCGGGGATAAATCTTTTCACTCGATCGAGTAAACCACCAACTTGACCGAGTCACGTCACCCAAATTAATATAGATTAAGCAATTTAAATGAAATTCCTATTTCATTCGATCGAGTAAAAATCTTACTCGACCGAATTGAACCGACCATAAAAACTTAAATTAAAATCATTTAAATGATTTAATCCCGCCCCCCATTCGATCGAGTAAAAATCTTACTCGACCGAATAACACCACCCAAAAACAAAATACAAAATTATAAAATACAAAAAAAAACCAAATTTTTTAAATCCAACCGTTGGACCAACTCGACCAATTATATTTGGTCACATAGGAAATTGTTCAAATTTAATTAGACCAATTAAATTTGGTCCATTGGAAATTGGTCCAATTTAGAAAACCCTAAACATCACTCGACCAACCTTCACTCCACCTACTCGACCGCTTCACCTTCACTCTCAAAACCTAAATCCCTAAGCCACCGATTCACTCGACCGACCCCCAATCTCTAAACTCAACTCAACAATGTCGAGCGGCCAAGGATCTAGCATGGGAAGGACAAAGACCCTCGCAAGGAGATTTACGGTTTTCAACCCATGCTCGGAGCATAGCTTTAGGAAGCCATTTCAAGAGCCACGGCTTACTCAACTCTTTGGTGGCTCGAGCAAGAAGGAAGTGGTAAGTTCCGTTGCACCTCACAAACCTACTATGATCGAGCTTGGAATTTATGAGATTGTGGACAACATATTTATCAATGCCGGCTTGATCGAGTGGGAGTTTGAGATTAATACACAAGTTTTCAAGGAGGAGAAGGAGTATATGGATGGAGAATGGTTCTCTCCCGGAGGTGTAATTCCATTTTGTACGGATGAGATGAGGTTGGAAGTATGGAGGAAGCTAACCGGTATGCGCGAATATGACCCTAATTGCTCACCCAAGTGCCTAACGGATGGAGTATGGAAATACATCCATCGGATTATTTCAACGAACATCAACACTCGTGTTGACCAAGGTGCTCGAGTATCTCGGGAAGACTTGGATTTAATGTACTTCATGGAGCGAGGAGACTCCATTGATTGGTTTTATGTCTTCACCGAGCGCTTCAAGAAGATGATCAACCCCCAAGGAAAAGAGCAAAGCACTCGGCTGCTCATCTTTCATCACTTGCCTCGCGGAACGCTCGTATTTTATGTTTAAAAGCAAGGGAGATTTTAGACCGCTCGACACCGCCCGTTTGGTCACTATGACGTTGATGGATAGGAGGAGCAAAGAATGGGTTTGTGCAAAGGAAATGCCCAAGCGTGCTGACCGGAAAGGAAAGAAAAAGATGAACGAAGGACCGAGCTTCGAGTGGGAAGAGTGCTAGGAAAGCCTCTTTTTGTTGTTTATTTGTGTTTGTTTTCGAAAACTTATGGACGTACCGTTTGCGGTACTTTGTTGTCAGTAACTTGAACTTGCGCGTACCTATTTCCTATTGCCATTTACCCTTATAATCGCCAAGTTTTAAGAGCGCAAAGTGAAGCAAAAAGGACATTGCTTCACTCGACCGAATCTATGGATCATTCGGTCGAGTAACCCACAACACTTAAACAACTCGACCCAAATTAAAAAAATCAGATTTTTAAACAAAGCCCACTCGAGCACCTAGCCCAACTCTTTCCTAAACATTAAAATATCTCGAGTACCCTAATAAATATTCATAACTTCCATATATTAAATTTTTGATTAAATTTTTGATTTAATCTTTGATTTAATATTCAATTATTAGAAACCTTTGATATACTAGGATTTATCACACTTTATTAGGTAAGTTACTACTCGAGTGACCTTAGAGCTTTCCCTCATTAGAATATATAAAAACCGATCGAGTAGCATGGCATATTCACCATTCAACTCGACCGAATCAACACACTTAAGCCCCAACCTACATACTCGAGCAACATGTCTCAATCCAACCTACTATCCAAAAACACCAATGCACCCTCCCAAAGAAGAACT
Organism: Sedum album; assembly: GCA_006409495.1. Classification (NCBI taxonomy): domain Eukaryota; kingdom Viridiplantae; phylum Streptophyta; class Magnoliopsida; order Saxifragales; family Crassulaceae; genus Sedum; species Sedum album. Next base: position 15,413 of record QZGG01001457.1, on the reverse strand, counting down.
CATGTTGAGTTTGTTCACACCTATGACCCATCCTACCCACCAAATTTTGACAACATAGACCATGCACGAACCTATGAAAGATTAGCTGAAGATGCAAACCGACTCAAGCCTTTGGTGAGCTCGATAGCCCTTCATGATAAGACAATGCAAAGCCTTGGCATTAGTGCCAAAGTTTATGACATGTTTAACCGAGCTGCACTCGATGTTGATGTTGTTTTCAACAAGCAATGCTATAAGGAACTTGTCTATGAGTTTATTGCTTCGTTTGAACCTGTGGAAGGAGAAGGTTTTGCATATGATTATGAAGGATGGAAATTCAGAATTCAAGATTTGGATTTTTATTGGACTCGACAAGAAGCATATTGACGTGTGTTGTATAGGTGGATAAACATTCCGGCACGCAACTCAAAAGAATTTATAGAACTAGGGGTGACCTAGTGTCGAACCCAAGGGAACAGTGGAGTCAAGTTATATTTCAAACTCGATTACTAGCTTTTAATCCTCTACACTCGATTACTAGTTTTCAATTTAGTTCTTAAGTGTTTTATTTATTTCAAAGGCAATATTATTTATTCAAAAGGCAATGTTTCAAAGAAAAGGTTTCGTTATCAAATTATCAAATATTAAAAACTATGACAAGGATGAGAATCCTCCACTAATACTTATGGTTTCACTCGAACAAGATATATAAATCCTCACTCCCGTGTTAGATTTATATTATAGTTATGAATTTCCTTCTTGATGACAATTTAATATAGAACGTATAGTTATATGATAATATAAATCCTCACTCCGAATGTTGGATTTATATTATAGAATTTAGACTGAGTAGCATTAGCATACGAATCCTCACTCCGAATGTTGGATTCGCACGTAAACATCTACTCGACTAGCTTCATTCCTCCGGTGTTTTCACTAATCTGTCCAAATACGCTTATTAATACATTCATGCACCAAATATACTCGCTGCTCCGCTTTGCTAATATACTCGATCTAATGGTTGTATTGATTCCAAAATATTCTAAGTTCACCTCCGGTCCTTCCCTAGATAATACTACTCGACCTACTCTTCTAGATGTTTTGTCAGGACACCTATTTATGAAGATAAGCTCGGGTATGATTCAACACACACAAAGTCATACAAGAATTGATTCATATAATTAAATAATCATGTTCTAGTTATTCATAAGCATTAGGAATTCATCAAATCCCTATCATAAGGAAACTACTCACTCATCTCGAGTGATAATGCAAACATGTTCAAACGATTGTAAGTAAAACGATTGTAAATAAAACAAGAGTAAAGTTTAGAAATTCTCAGTGATTGATGATCCACGGTCGAGCTCCAATGCTGCTGCTATTCTCCTCGTTATCTCGAGTACAAAATCTGGTTGTATAAACTTCAATAATTCAATCGGTCCTCCGAACTCTCTCGGGTATTCTTCTTCACTTGGTTTACTCCGACTCAATCACTTTATTAGTTTTCGGCCCCCAGCAGCAACCTTCTTGATCTCTTGTGATGTTTATATAGTGAAGATCAATCAAGGGTCGAGTGAATGAAAGTCTTGCTTAACTCTATCATAAATGGCCGAGTAAATGGGAAGTCTTCTTATCTTCTTGTGTTAAATGATCGAGTAAGTGAAGGTCTTCTTATCTTATTTCTTGTATTAAATCACTCGAGTTAATGGAGATAATCCATACGAAGGGTCTTGGTCACGTGATAACTTGCTCGAGCAGTGTTTACTCGGTCGAGTAACTTGGTCGAGCTTGTTTTAGCTCGTCAGGTACTTTAGTGCACTCGGTCTAAGAATTGCAGAAATGCTCCAATTATGTCTGATTTAGGCCGAATTCACGTGCTTTTCCTCATATTTCCATTTATGCTCCTTCGTAAGGTGGAATCGTGCTTTTGACCTGAAACATCAATCAAAGTATCAAAAGTAATATATTTTACGTTATAATATGAAATAAGCATGAAAGTAGGGGCTTAAAATAGACATTTCTAACACTGATCAAAATACCCCACACTTAATCCTTGTTCGTCCCGAACAAGTATTAAGCTTATTTCTTACTCCTGAGATTTCTAAAGTTAATCTAATCCTAGTTCACTGTCGTAGAAAATCACGAATGCATTTAGCATATGCATTAAGCCTTTAAACCTCTAGGCTGCCCTAGCGGACGAGTTTTAGTCTCGTGAGAGTTTTCAGATAACGGAATACTCACAAATCCTGCACATCATCCATTCATCGTATTCATTTACATAGCTAGTCAATTAACAAACATTTTTTGCATTATTCTTTAATCAAAAACACTTCAAAGTATAGCTGATCATTCATGGCATGAAATCATTGAAAATCACTTCAAATCACGATAGTCATAAATTTCAAGTAACTCGAGCAATAAGAAACTAACCTTGATTTGACCTTCTCTTCATTCAACTTACACCGAAAATCACAAAGTAAAACACAATTTCAAGAGGAGTTTCACCGAACCAATCACCTATGCTAGCAAGGGCTAGTCCATAAGGTCAAGGTCAAGAATTCTTGCCCAAGAATTAGACTACACGTCGTAATCCATAAGAGTAGAGGAATTCCGGATGATTACCACATATTTCATGAATTTTTCTCTCAAAAGCATGTCATGCCTACGTACATAAGTACAAGGATCGTCCCTAAGCAATTCTCAATGGTTATCACTCGACAGCTTCACTCGAGTCGCAACATTATTTAGGCAAAGCAAGGACTTAAGTGGGGAAAAATATATTTTCTTTTATATATTTTTTTCTTTTTTTTTTTTTCAAAACAAATACTTTCAAGGGGGAACTTACCTTCCTAACCCTCGGCAAATTGTTTTTGTTTTGTCAAAGCAGATACTTTCAAGGGGGAAATAAATTTTATTTTCTTTCCTAACCCTCGGCAAATGCTCGACTTTATCGGATAACCCCACACTTAAGACTTGACTAGATGCCAAAATATTAACTCGAGTGTTACAACAAATGCACCATATATTACGAGATATGCTTAAGTCACCTAAAGGCAATACAATAGCTTTATGAAATATTATCCATGTTTGTTCAAAAATTTCCTCTATGAAATTGGATAAAACTTTGCTTTTCTCAAGGTTATGTCAAAAATTTCTAAGAAAAATCAAATTAGGCAAGCTCTTATTTAAGTCACAAGAAATAAATTTTCTATCATGAAATCGTTCAATTCAAAAAATTTCAATTCATGAGTTTCTCAGCAAACATTTTTAATCTAAGTGCTCGATCTTGTTTAGCATGTTTAATTGACATTTTTCAACGTGTTTTCATTTAAATAGTAGGATGTATGCAAATTTTGAAAAGTATGCAATGTATATATCATGAAAATTTGTATGCATACTACTCCCCACCCCACACTTAAAAATTTGCTTAGTCCCTAAGCAATAAATTAAGATTAAGGTGTAGAGATACTTAGCTGGTTGTCGAGTATTTCGTTCTTGACATTATTCTTCGTATCTTGACTTTCCAATGCGCTGCACATGTATCATTCTTGCAATGCTAACAAAGATTTGTCATTATATAACGAACAAAGCAAAACATGATAGATAATAAGTTAAAATGTTCAAACAAGTGCAAATGTCAAGTACTCGATCAATCGTGTCTAGTTGTGAAAGTTGGTTTTGTTTGTTTGTTGATTGTTTGTTTGAGAGATATCGGGTGTTTCTAAGGTTTCGGAAGTTGTTCTTTAGACCTATTCGTTGTCACCTACGTTATCTTCTGCATCTACGAATTCTTCATCTTCTTGAGCGTTTCTTCGGTCGAGTGATGCAATGTAGGTCTAGGTGGTGATCGGTATCCTTCACACGAGGTGTGATGAACAATGTCTTCATCATTTCTCCTTGCCAAATAGTCATGTTGGTATACCAACTAGTGATGTCCCTTTGCCATGCAATCATATTTCTAGAATTCCTTAAAAGCTCATCAAGGAATTGGTCTCGGGTGGTGGTGAGTCGGGATTAATATCATCTTTGTCCTCGTTTTCGGGTAAGACAATAATATCTCCTCCGCTGAGTTTTATCTTTTTAACAAGTCCACGACTTAGTAGCTCGACCTCTCCTAGTACTTGTTTCGGCAATTCCTTTCTCGGGTCGAGTGAAATCCACTGCTTAGCTAGCATGGTAACAAAATGTCCTCTCACCAATGTAAATCCTTTGAATGACTTCAAGAGGCATTCTTCAAGTGTTCGAGTGATGCAAGTGAGCATATCGAACGGAAGATCCTCGTGCATACAACATATTATATCCAAATCATCCTTGTTCACGAATCTTCCCTTATCACTATGAATGTATAGGCAAGTAGCTATAAGACGATGTATAAACATCCATTCCGAACTTCTGATTTTAGTAGCCGTGCTACCCGACTTATAATCCATACTACCGTTTGTGATTTCTCTCCAAACTATGTTCCTCATATTCTTAGTGATCGGTAAACATGGTTCGCAATGTTCCAAACCAAATGCAAATCTTAATTCATCACTAGAGAGAACAAATTCCTTGTTTCTCAAACGAAATTTCCATTCTTTCACAACTTCTATCTTGTGTCCTCTTAACTCGACCACTCTCCATTTGGTCTTAAGTGTATAAATAAATTCGGTCGAGTTAGGGTTTGTTTTGTGTAATTGGGCTAGGTTTTGTTTTAATGTTTAAGGTGATATGGCCCAATAGGTTGATTCGGTCGAGTGAACCAGATGACTCGATCGAATTGAAGAGTGTGATTTCGGTTTAAATGTATGTTCACTCGGTCGAGTGAATTTCTTACTTGGTCGAGTGGGCTCGGCCAAAATTCAGAATTTAATTGAGTGTTTATTGATTTGTTCAAGTTGTTTTAATTCTGAATTTTATTTTTGATAACCCTAAAATTTGGTAATATAAATTGCTTCTTTATTAAATTTCTAACTTTGTTTTCCAAACAAAGACATAATTATTTGTAGAAAAAATAAGAAAATAAGGTTTAATTATCATCCGACTCGATCTCTATTGGTTCTCCACTAGGCTTGCGAAATTCTTTGATAGTCACCCTACGAACCTCATACCACTCAATACCCGAATTATTTTCTTAGGTAGCTTTTTCCTTACCCTTATCTTTGCTCGTATCATTGAAGTTCCTAACCGAGCGCCGTTCTCGGAGGGGTCTTCTTCCTCAGTTACTTCCTTATATGCAAATTCCAACCTAGCGGGTTGTTTTGGCTAGGAGTGCTAATTTCCTTAACAAGTTGAAGTCTAATTCTCGGAATTCTGTGTATCTCTCGGTAGAATAAATTGACAACCAATGGCTATGCTCGTGATCAATGAAGTGCAACCCACGTACTGTGAAGAGTAGTATGCCTGCTGCATACCCTTGAACATGGTTGTGAACAAATCAAACCAATTGATTGTTCATCTTGGTCGAGTGCCCACATAATGTTCAAGTCCTCTCAGGTAACTACATCAACAGTCTCGGGTTGACAATTTATATTGGTAGCAATCAGACGATGCACGTATTTCCAAACAGGATTCTTAATAGAGGATGGTGAAGGATAGTCTCCAATGAAGTCTTGACGGCTAATGTCTTTCCAAATTTGAATTCTTTGTTGTTCCGTAGCCAATTGACAAAGTCCTCCTTCAAGAAATCCAAGATGTCTATATGCTTCTTGTCGAGTCCAATAAAAGTCCAAATCCTGAATTCTGAATTTCCATCCTTCATAATCATATGCAAAACCTTCTCCTTCCACAGGTTCAAACGAAGCAATGAACTCATAGACAAGTTCCTTATAGCATTGCTTGTTGAAAACAACATCCACATCGAGTGAAGCTCGGCCAAACATGTCATAAACTTTGGCATTAATGCCAAGGCTTTGCATTGTCTTGTCATGAAGGGCTATCGAGCTCACCAAAGGCTTGAGTCGGTTTGCATCTTCAGCTATTCTTTCATAGTTTCATGCATGGTCTATGTTGTCAAAATTTGGTGGGTAGGATGAGTCATAGGTGTGAACAACTCAACTTGAGTTCTTCTTTGGGAGGGTGCATTGGTCTTTTTGGATAGTAGGTTGGATTGAGACATGTTGCTCGAGTATGTAACCTTCCTAATAAAGTGTGATGAATATTTGTATATCAAAGGTTTCTAATAATTGAATATTAAATCAAAGATTTAATCAAAGATTTAATCAAAGATTTAATATATGGAAGTTATGAATATTTATTAGGGTTACTCGAGATATTTTATTGTTTAGGAAAGAATTGGGCTAGGTGCTCGAGTGGGCTTTGGTTAAAAATCTGATTTTTATAATTTGGGTCGAGTTGCTTAAGTGTTGTAAGTTACTCGACCGAATGATCCATAGATTCGGTCGAGTGAAGCAGTGTCCTTTTTGCTTCACTTTGCGCTCGTAAAACTTGGCGATCATAAGGATAAATGACAATAGAAATCAAGTACGCGCAAGTTGAAGTCACAAACAACAAAGTACCGCAAACGGTACGTCCAAAAAGTTCTCAAAAACAACACAAATAAACAACAAAAAGAGGCTTTCCTAGCACTCTTCCCACTCGAAGCTAGTTCCTTCGTTCATCTTTTCTTTCCTTTCCGGTCAGCACGCTTAGGCATTTCTTTGACACAAACCCACTCCTTGCTCTTCCTATCCATCAACGTCATCGTGACCAAACGGGTGGTGTCGAGTGGTCTAAAATCTCCTTGCCTTCAAACCGAAAATATGAGCGTTCCGCGAGGCAAGTGATAAAAGATGAGCAGTCGAGTGCTTTGCTCTTTTCCTTGGGGTTGATCATCTTCTTAAACCGCTCGGTGAAGACATAAAACCAATCAATAGAGTCTCCTCGCTCCATGAAGTACATTAAATCCAAGTCTTCCGAGATACTCGAGCACCTTGGTCAACACGAGTGTTGATGTTCGTAGAAATAATCCGATGGATGTATTTCCATACTCCATCCGTTAGGCATTGGGTGAGCAATTTGGGCATACTCGCGCATACCGGTTAGCTTCTCCATAATTCCAACCTCATCTCATCCGTACAAAACGGAATAACACCTCCGGGAGAGAACCATTCTCCATCCATGTATACCTCCTCCTTGAAAAGTTGTCATAATCTCAAACTCCCACGACACACATTCATTCTCATTAAAAACGGTTCAAAGCTTGAGAAGAACTTGACCACAAGGTTGTGATGTGTCGGTTCCCATCAAATATTCCCACTCGATCAAGCTGGCATTGATAAATATGTTGTCACAATCTCATAAATTCCAAGCTCGATCATAGTAGGTTTGTGAGGTGCAACCGAGCTTACCACTTCTTTCTTGCTCGAGCCACAAAAGTCTTGAGTAATCCGCGGCTCTTGAAATGGCTTCCTAAAGCTAAGTTCCCCACACGGGTTGAAAACCGTCCATCTCCTTGCGAGGGTCTTTGTTCTTCCCATGCTAGATCCTTGGCCGCTCGACATTGTTGAATTGAATTGAAGATTGGGGTCGGTCGAGTGAATCGGTGGCTTAGGGATTTAGGTTTTGAGAGTGAAGGTGAAGCGGTCGAGTAGGGTTTGGTAGAGGTAAGTTGGTCGAGTGATGTTTTAGGGTTTTCAAATTGGACCATTTCCAATGGACCAAATTTAATTGGTCGAGTTGGTCCAACGGATTGATTTTTTTTGATTTTTTTGTATTTTTGTATTTTGTTTTTGGGTGGTGTGATTCGGTCGAGTAAGATTTTTACTCGATCGAATGAGGGGGGATTAAATCATTTAAATGATTTAAGTAAATTTTTGGTTGACTCAATTCGGTCGAGTAAGAATCTACTCGATCGAATGAAATAGAAATTCATTTAAATTGTTTAATCTATATTAATTTGGGTGACGTGACTCGGTCGAGTTGGTGGTTTACTCGATCGAGTGAAAGAATTTCCCTGTAATTTCCCAAATAATATTTCTACCCCACACTTGCTTTTTTCCTAATCTAGAAAACAATAAAGTGCGGAAAAATAAATGCGAAAAATAAATACTTACTGGCCTAGATAACGTCCTGGAAAGGACATAGCCGTGTCTTCATATAAAGAAACACACTCGAGAAGTCCTTTGCTAGGATCCCTTCTCGAGAGGATATGCTCCACTTCATAGTTATCCGACCTCATAGAGATCGAGTTGCTCTACTAAATAGCATTGGTCTCCAGCATGATAGATCTTAAGTCTATGTCCATTGACCTTAAATGTGTTTCCTTATTTTGTATATAATTCCACGTGTCCATCATCAAAAACTTTAGATATCTCAAATGGTCCGGACCACTTGGAACGTAATTTTCCCGAAATAATCTCAACCTTGTGTTGTATAGTAGCACTTCGTCTCCTACTGTGAATCTCTTCTCAATAATTTTCTTATCGTGCCACTTCTTTGTTTTCTCTTTGTAGACTTTCGCGCTTTCATATGCGTTTAGGCGTATTTCCTCGAGTTCATGTAATTGAAGAATACGGTTTTCCCCTGCAGCTCTATTATCGAAATTCATCTTTTTGATAGCCCACATGGCTTTGTACTCGATCTCCACCGGTAAGTGACATGCTTTTCCGAAAATAAGTTTGTATGGAGACATACCGATAGGGGTCTTGTAGGCTGTCCTATAAGCCCATAGTGCGTCATCTAGCTTCGACGCCCATTCCTTCCTTGCACCTGAAATAGTCTTTTTCTAAAATAGCTTTGATCTCTCTATTCGAAACTTCTACTTGACCACTGGTTTGGGGATGGTAAGGTGTCGAAATCTTGTGATATACTCCATGTTTTCGAAGCATCTTCTCGAGTTGTTTCTCCTTAAAGTGCGTTCCATTGTCACTAATGATAGTTCGAGGTACACCATATCTAGGGAAAATGATCTTCTTAAATAGTTTCTTTACGGACTTGGCATCGCATGTGGGTGTGGCTATGGCTTCTATCCACTTAGACACATAGTTAACCGCTACTAGAATGTACTTGTTTCCGTAAGATGAAGGAAAAGGTCCCATGAAGTCAATTCCCCATACATCAAAAATTTCTACTTCGAGTATACCCTTCTGAGGCATCTGATCTCTCCTCGAGATGTTTCCCGATCTTTGGCAAGCGTCGCACGATTGAAATACTCGAGTGGCTGTTTTGGATGTGGATCGTGTCCTCCCGAGAATGAAGAATGACATTCGCGTAAGATTCTATGTTGATCTTTTTCTGCTACACACGTACGATATATGCCATCGACTCCTAACTTATAAAGATAAGGTTCGTCCCAATAGTATCGAGTAGCGTCTCGGAGAAATTTCTTCTTTTGTGCATACGTGATTTCTGGTGGTAGTGTTCCACAAACAAGATAGTTCACAAAATCTGCGTACCAAGGGTCTTTGTCTTGAGCTGAGTCTATGGAGAGCAAGTATTCTCCTAGGAATGAATCCTTGATAGGGTCTCCATTCCTTTATCCTCTAAGGTAGTCTCGAGTCTAGATAAATGGTCGGCTACTACGTTCTCGACTCCTTTCTTGTCTCTGATCTCTATGTCGAACTCTTGCAATAAAAGGATCCATCTAATAAGTCTTGGTTTTGCGTCCTTTTTGTTCATCAAATATTTGAGTGCTGCGTGATCCGAGTAAACAATGGTCTTTGATCCAACGAGGTATTGTCTGAATTTTTCGAATGCGTAAACTACCGCTAACATCTCCTTCTCGGTTGTGGTGTAGTTTTCTTGTTGCATCGAGTGCCTTGCTCGTGTATTGAATGACATGAAGACGTTTATCAACTCTCTGTCCGAGGCATGCTCCAATCGCTCCGTCGCTTGCATCGCACATTAGTTCGAACGGTAAATCCCAATTTGGTGCTCGAACGATCGGGGCGGTTGTGAGTAACTTCTTTAACGTCTCGAACGCTTCATGACATTTATCATCGAACACGAACTTAACATCGTTAGCGAGAAGGTTTGTGAGTGGTTTTGCTATCTTCGAGAAGTCTTTGATAAATCTTCTGTAGAATCCGGCGTGTCCGAGAAAGCTTCTAATACCTCGTACATCCTTAGGCGGTGGGAGCTTCTCGATCACCTCGATCTTGGCTTTGTCGACTTCTATTCCTCGTTTTGAAACTAGATGTCCGAGCACTATTCCTTCTTGAACCATAAAATGACATTTCTCCCAGTTTAGAACTAGGTCCATCTCAATGCATCGAGCTAGAACTTTTGATAGATTCGATAAACAATCGTCAAACGAGTCCCCGTAAACTGAAAAATCATCCATAAAAACTTCCATAGTCTTCTCGAGGTACTCGGAGAAAAATGGGACATCATACCTTTGAAAAGTTCCCGGAGCGTTGCATAACCCGAAAGGCATTCTTTCTATACGCGAACGTTCCATATGGACATGTGAACGTGGTCTTCTCTTGATCCTCGGGGTGGATAGGTATTTGGAAAAATCCACTATACCCATCGAGGAAACAAAAGTACTCGTGCCCGGAAAGTCTCTCCAACATTTGATCCACGAATGGAATAGGGAAATGGTCTTTTTTAGTTGCTTTATTAAGTTTTCTATAATCGACACACATCCTATATCCGGTTACGGTTCTAGTGGGGATTAATTCATCATTTTCATTTTTAACTACGGTTAATCCTCCTTTCTTTGGAACGACGTGGATTGGGCTAACCCAATCTGAATCGGGGATCGAGTATATGATTCCTGCATCTCTAAGTTTTGTTATTTCTTTCAGAACAACTTCACCTAATTTGGGATTTAGTCTCCTAAGAAACTCCCTAGATGGTTTTGCGTCATCGCATAAACGAATCCTATGCATGCATACGTCGGGACTAATTCCTTTTAAATCATCTATAGAGTGTCCTATAGCATCTTTATGTTACGTAAAACATGCATGAGTTTTCATAGTTTCATCTTGATTTAGCAAAGCACTTATGATTACGGCGAAAATTTTTCTGAAACTAAAAATTCGTACCTTAGATTTGGTGGAAGAGGTTTCAATTCCTGACCAAATTCATTACCTTTGCTCGAGTTGCTTATGAGTTCCTGCTCGGTCAAATTCTGCTCGACCGAAAATGACTCGGTCGAGTACTCGGTTTCATCCATGAGATTCGACATATTTTCATCTGTCTTTTCTTCACTTTCAAGAAATGTTAGTGCGGAAATATCAACTATATCATCATTTGAACATTAGCATCAAACAAATCACAATCCAAAGAACAAGTAGGTGCTTTCATCATTTTAGAAAGATAAAATTTTACCTTGTCCTCACCTAGGTCCAACTCGATTGAACCATCGCCACAATTTATCAATGCCTTGACTGTGTTTAAAAATGGTCTTCCCATAATAACAGGAATTTCGGCATAAGGGTTATCATCCATTTCTAACACATAAAAATCCACAGGAACATAGAATTCTCCAATTTTAACAGGCATATCTTCTAACACACCAATTGGTACTCGTTTAGACCTATCAGCTAGTCTAAGAATTAAAGTGGTGCTAGAAAGTCTCCTATTCCTAATTTTTCATATAAGATAAATGGCATTATGGAAACTCCTGCTCCTAGATCACATAAGGCATCATCAATATCTATATCTCCTACGACGATCGGTATAGTGAATGAACCATAATCTTTTTGTTTCTTAGGCATCTTACGTTGTATTACGGCACTAGAATTAGGTCCTAAGGCAACATGGTCTACATCACATAATTCACGACGATGAGTTATTTTTTTAAGAATTTAGCATAAGTGGGCATTTGAGAATTACCTCTGAAAATGGTAGAGTGATGCTAAGCTTTCCGAGAATATTCAGCAAACTTCTTGAATGCGGCTGTTTTTTTACCTTCTTTTGTCTGTTTGGGAATGGAAGTGGTGGAACGTAAGGGGGGTCTGGTAGGGTTTTTTGGGCGGTGCTACGTAAGGGTGGCTCACTTCCTTGTCCGTGGCTTCCTCTTCCTGCTCGGGCTGCTGAGTGTTACTCGGTTCATCTTGCTCGGCTGAATTTGTTTGTGCTTTCTTTGGTCTTGGTCCTTCAAGCTCCTTACCACTCTTTAAAGTGATAGCGCTTACGTCGGTTGAGTTTATTTCGGGTTGAGAAGGAAGTTTTCCGGAATTCCTTGAATGCGTTGAAGCGAATTGCGCAAACTGTGTCTCAACCATCTTCTGTTCGGCTTTACCTTGTTTGAGTTCCACGAATATATTCTGAATGTCTTTGCTCTGTTGTGCTTGAGTAGCTATCATCTGAGTCATTAGTTGCGCTAAGGTTGGTTCCTCGGATTTCTTGTCTTCTTTCCTTTGGTTGAAGCTTTGATTTGTGCTCAGGCCGTAGTTCTGACTCGAGGTTTGGTTGCTCGGGTAGTCTCCTCTAGCTTGGTCTCGGGGGTAGTATTGAGACTTACCTGAGCTTAGGTTATTATACCCTTGAGTAGGGTATGGTGGTTTCGAATCTGAGTAGAATCTAGTCTGCCTTTGTTGAGGGGGTACCTAGGATCCTTGTCCTCGAGCTATGTAGCTGAGCTTCTCCTCCTTTAGGTCCATAAACTTCTTCGGCGTGCTCGCTAACCTCGTAGATGTTTGATTGTGTTTTCTTCTTATCTAAGTTAAGGTTAGAAAGGGTTTGCACTAAAGAGTTAACGGTTTTTGAAAGGTTATTAAAATCGGCTTTCGTGACTGAATTCGTACTCGGCTCAAGTTCCTCCTTCTTTAGATGGTTTCGATCTCCACCCCATTGATGGCTGTTCCATGCGAGTTTCTCTATAACCTTGAATCCTTCGCTCGCGGGTAATCCCATGATGCTTCCTCCGCTTCCTTGATCCATGTGTAATCGGCTATTCTCGTCCATTCCATCGTAGAACATCGACAACAATTCCCATTTGTTATATCCATGATGAGGACATTCGCGTTGAAGTCCTTTGAATCGTTCGTACGCTTCGTAAAAAGATTCATTGTTGCCTTGCACAAATTTGTTAATTCTATCCCTAATACGTTTTACCTTTGCAGGGGGAAAATATTGGTTTACGAAAGCTTGGGCTAAGGCGTCCCATGTCTTGAATGTGTTTGGCTCGTGTCCTTGAAGCCAATCTTTCGCTCCATCGGTTAAAGAAAATGGAAATAGCTTCATGTAAACTATTTCTCTAGGTACTCCTGCAAATTTATACGTACGGCATAGTTCAGTAAAATTATTAAGATGAACGTGAGGGTTACCGTATCCGTCGAATGATTCACTCTTGATCATTTGGATGAGTCCTCCTCGAAGTTCAAAGTCGTATCCTTCTTCATGTGGAATGTGAATGGGAGAATCATAACTTCCAATGGTTGGAGTTATGTAATACTCGGCTGGTTGCTCGACTCACTCGCCCCTGCTCGAGCTGCTCCTTGCGGTCGAGTAAGATTTTCCATATCCGGTCGAGTAAGTTGATTGTTCTCGGTTTCTTCGGTATTGTCCAAGGGAAATTCCACGAATTTGAGGTTAAAGGTCTAGAAGATCTCGAAGAGCTAGAACTTGAATTTGTGACGTCCACTTGCACCTTTTTCTTCGCTTTAGAGTTTGATTGCATTCACCTACAAAAAGATGAATTTTAGTAATAGCTAAAAATAAGCAAATGAAAGTTTTTATTATTACTATTTTTTTATATTTATTTTTTATTTAGGATTTCGAGTGACTCGAAATCTAGAACTAAAAATTAAACTAGTGAAAGATTTTAAAAACTAAAAACTAAACACCGTTCCCCGGCAACGGCGCCATTTTGACGTTGCGGTTTAGTCGATAAATATTCACACGCAACTCAAAAGAATTTATAGAACTAGGGGTGACCTAGTGTCGAACCCAAGGGAACAGTGGAGTCAAGTTATATTTCAAACTCGATTACTAGATTTTAATTCTTTTAACTCGATTACTAGCTTTCAATTTAGTTCTAAAGTGCTTTATTTTATTTCAAAGGCAATATTATTATTCAAAAGGCAATATTTCAAGAAAAGGTTTGTTATCAAATATCAAGGACTATGACAAGGATTTGTTATCAAATATTAAAAACTATGACAAGGATGAGAATCCTCACTCTCGAATGTTGGATTTATATTATAGTTATGAATTTCCTTCTTGATGACAATTTAATATAGAACGTATAGTTATATGATAATATAAATCCTCACTCTTGAATGTTGGATTTATATTATAGAATTTAGACTGAGTAGCATTAGCATACGAATCCTCACTCTCGAATGTTGGATTTGCACGTAAACATCTACTCGACTAGTTTCATTCCTCTCGGTGTTTTCACTAATCTTTCCAAATACGCTTATTAATACACTCATGCACCAAATATACTCGCTGCTCTCGCTTTGCTAATATACTCGATCTAATGGTAGTATTGATTCTAAAATATTCTAAGTTCACCTCTCGATCCTTCCCTAGATAATACTACTCGACCTACTCTTCTAGATGTTTTGTCAGGACACCTATTTTGTGAAGATAAAGCTCGGGTATGATTCAACACACACAAAAGTCATACAAGAATTGATTCATATAAATTAAATAATCATGTTCAAGTTATTCATAAGCATTAGAGATTCATCAAATTCCTATCATAAGGAAACTACTCACTCATCTCGAGTGATAATGCAAACATGTTCAAACAATTGTAAAGTAAACCGATTGTAAATAAAACAAGAGTAAAGTTTAGAAATTCTCAGTGATTGAATGTTTGTCCGTACACAGCTCAAAGCAGGATTTTGGAAGGATTTTGGAACCTACTGATATTTTATTGAATGTTTGTCCGTACACAACGTTAATCAACAAAACACTCTCACTTCTCAAAGCAGGGTTCCTGGCACGTAACTACTCTTCACCTAACAGTTTGCAGGCCGGACACCTAGACCACACAGGAACGGCTCCTTTCTTCCGCAGCTTCGACACACGAAGCCTGCGTGACACCTCTCGGACTGATAGACTCCACGCAGCTCGACCGTAAGGCAGGATCTTCGACACACGAACAATCCCTATGCACCAATGCCCTTCCGACACACGGAACACACCCGATGACTCGCCTTCAACAAGCTTCGACACTCGAAACTTGCAACGGTGTAAACGTTCATATATAGCACTGAATCCTGCTGTAAAATACTCTCTTTGAACGACCACAGTTCATGTTTGAGCTCTTGCACGTCTATTTATACCTGCTGGAAAACCTGCCAAAAGTTGTGCTAAAAGTTAGGCAAAGTTTCCTTATCTGAAAATTCAAATAATAACAAAGATTTTTAAATATATAAAAGATATTAATAAAAATTCAAATATTTCTAAACAATAATATCTTTCAATATCTTATCTTTGTGCAGATATATTTCATTTCCTATTCATGATTATCTTATTCCTAAATATTAGGAAACTGCATATAATCATTAATTAGAAAATCTGTTATCTGTGCCATGTTATGCTGACGTCAG
>QZGG01001456.1:0-64310 GCA_006409495.1 Sedum album | reverse complement strand
TAACTGCGCCAACAAAATCATGATTTGGTTCTCACAGAAAATAAAGGACCATTTCCAAGGTGGCCTGCAACATGTGGACTATATAAAATCACATAATGTAATGTTAAGGCCATTATGAAAATGTGTAATGTGAAAAGCACTATTTTATCATATCACAAAAGCAAAGTCATCGCAGCGTAGCACCAAACTCATTGAATAACACGACCCCATTGAATCAATAATCAAATAAAAACGTGACAAGATAACAACAAACACGTTCAATTATTATCATTACTATAACACTCAATCATGCAACCATTTGTTAATCAAAATTCAGTGTCACTCTATAAATAAATAGCATCAAGAAACCATAGACTCATAAATCAGACAACAATTGCATCTCTCTTTAGGTTACTTTGTGCTGCAACTCTTTGGTTTTGGTCATGGCAACTTCTTTGGAACATGTTCTACAACTCTTTGATTCTGTCTGGTTTCACAACCAAATCCTTCAGTCTGAAGATGAGAAGCAGTGTTATCAAAAGGTCTTAGTTACTGAAGATGAAGAGGATGAACCGGAGGAGGTGAAGCGAGAAAATGCGCAGAGTTTGAAGGTCAGGTCACATAGCGAGAATTTCTTGATATCATCAGGAAATAGTTTTTTATCAGATTCCCAATCACCAACTTCAGTACTCCCCACTCCAAGGCTAGAGACGATCTTTTCAGGTAAGGAAACAGCAGATTTCGATAAATCTAACACCAAGGAAGGCTCTAAGGTAAAAGCAGTTGCAACGACGAAACCTTGTAATAAGAAAAATGCGAATAGGCAGAGGAGAAAACAGTGGAGAGGAGGGAGAGCAGGGAGTAGCAAGAGCTTGACAGATCTTGAGTTTGAGGAGCTTAAGGGATTTCAGGACTTGGGTTTCGTGTTTTTGGAGGAATATAGCGAGGATGCTGACTTAGTTTCGATTGTTCCAGGGCTACAGAGGCTGAGGAGGAGATCAGAGAGTAATGAAATGGAGAATGATAATGTTAAAAATGTAGTGAGGCCATATCTGTCTGAGGCATGGAGTGTGATGGAGAAGAAGGAAGCATTGATGAAGCCAGCTGCTTTGATCATAAATCAAAGTACTATAAAAGGAAGTATGGGGAATGAGATGTTAATGAAAGAGCAGATCAAGTGTTGGGCACATTCAGTTGCAACTGCAATCAGATGACAGACTTTTTTGCTGTTGTTGAAAAAACTAGAACCAACTAGCAAACTCAGTGCCCCAGTGGCGTTTTATATCCAGAAATGCTATTAGCACAGATGATCGATGCTTACCGAGTAATATTTTACAAAAATATTCCCCTGTCCAAAATAATAACTCGTCAGGGCAAGGGTATTTCTTTACCAAAATAACTCTAGCTTAAACCTTAAAATTTTACCAAAATATCATGGGGCAAAAAAATTTACGTCTGAAAGTAAAAACGAAAGATAAAACCTGCGTTCGATGCACACTGACCATCGATGTCACCACCAGCAAAACTCTTTCATATTTGCAAGGAATCTGGACAAATCCCAAGCCACAATGAAGATTACTTAAAAATGCTAATGAGTGTAAATATTGTGATTTGGTGACAAGATGCTGAGTGGAACAAATTAAAAAAATCTTGAACTAATCTTCAAGGTATTATAAATAAACATAGTTTGGATGCATATGCAAATGATGCAAGAATTTCAGACCACATATTTGAAAGTGCAATTTAGCACAGACATACCACATGATAATGTTTTAAGAATTTACGATGTCATACAACATTAGCCACCGCGGATTCCTCAGAAGCAATCCACTCATGGATAAGGATCTGCTCTGCCAAGTTAAAAACATTGCTAACATATGGAAAGCGTAAAATAAAAGAAGTTTTGAACTGAAATTCTATAACATAAAGTTCATTGAAGTACAACTTTGTACATTTTTCACAATGAGAAGATGGACAATGGAGTAAGTGAGCAATGGGAATAGCATGATATTTAAAAACTAAACTAGATTAATAATTTATATACCTGGGAGAACCTTTGCTAAAGAGCAGTTGAGACCACGTTGAATTCACAATTTTTTACATGGATGACTTTGGAGGTACTATTCATTAGCATTCCACAAATATTTCTGGGACCTCCAGTAAATCCATTGCAAAGGTTCCCTTGGGTTCTGTCTACACCTGCAAACACAAGAATTATATTCCAAGAAACAAACTGCAACAACTGAATAGCTTATAAAAGTCTACTAGTTAGGGCCCATGTTCACTGAACCATCGGCTGTTTCATGTAAGCTTGTTTCGAAACAAATAAATCATTATTGTGAAGCTTCAGTATGTTACATTCTATACGGGTTTTATTGGGTGATACTGGTTAGCATCAGCGCAACTGGCAGCTTGCAGAGTCGCCATACTGGTTAGTATCAGCCCAACCTGATCATCCAAAAGAATATACATTAAATGTCATTCCCTCGTCTTCAACACAATGTAGTTACACTCGATTTATTTTCAACATAGAGATATTTTTCGTACTCAAGCTTGACTTACATCAATAAATCACATATTAGCTGGGACTACCATGAGTTGCTGCATACTGCAGACTAAAGAGCATGGTGAATAAGAACCGAACTAAAATATAATAATATTTCCATACAATAATTCTCTCTATCTGATGCATCTTATCTTCAAGCAGAGATAACTGTGCAGTTGAGGTCCAATGTATGCAGTGACAGTCAAGTAGGGCACATATCATGAGAGACTCGGTAAGTGATATGTGGATGATAAAGCTTCTATAAAACTGGGCAACCCATATCAGATCTTTATTCAGTTTCACCTTACAGCAAAGAAAGCATTCAAATGGAACATACTTCTGTTTCATTATCATCATTTTCTTCAAAACCTATTACACCAATATCTTTTCCATTAATCCTCCGGTTCTTACGTATTCTGTGAGATTTCTTCATCAAACTCATGTACTTTAGCCTCACTTTCAAGATTGGATGCTGAGGTATGATTGATGTATCACAATGTGGCTCCTTTAGCATTGCTGTGCATCTGGAGTTTTTAAAAGACAAATAGAAGATATGTGGATGCCGCTCAAATACCTTGTGGAACTTTTGTGGCAACCCCAGATACTTTTTGAGGCACAAAAGTGTTTTCCTCTGAGCAGAATGTTCAACAAAAAGACTAAGTAGCTCATGAAGAACCCCCACAACTCGTTTTTCAGATACATCACTATCAGTATCCACGTCGCGAAAGTCTTCATATGGAGATATGTAAGGAAGTTGTTGAAAATCATCGAACCAATGAGATATCTTCCTCCTCATCCTCAATCCTCTGGATGGGTAAACTGGAAACTTAATCACATTTAACGATTCACCACAAAGCCCACGCTTGACAGAATTTTTCTGCAGTACGGAAAGTACCAAATCATTGCCATCAACTGTTAGACCCTGTAATCCATCGCCCATATCTACAATTCTAAAGTTCCCTGAAAGACTCTCCTCAACATTCTCCAACCACGAATCAGGTATCCCCAGGTACCACTGCATCCCCCGAATAATTTTCAACGGCATCACTCTATCCTTACTCATTAAAATAAACTTACTCAATCTCAACACTAAATCACTCTTAAACTCCTCGTAAACAGCACACTCTTCCTTATCCAACTCAGCTGCTTCCGGCGTCAACCTAAACCACGGATGATTATACTCCCCAACAAACTCCTCAAACACGGAAGGATAGTACCTCAAAAAACTTGCAACTCTTTTCATCGGTACTTCCAACTGCAATCCTCTTTTCGACACTTCCGATACAGGAATGCACCCGTTAATACCCCGAACTACGCAATTCTTGAGCGCGATTACTGGCCTTAGTCCCACGCTTTGGTGAACATGGTCTAACATTTCGAAGTATGAGTCTCGCTTCCATTTCATATACTCATCTACATACGTATGCCTCTGAATATACATAAAAGGAAGACGGTGCAAGTTGCTAACTGATGCCCAAGAACTTGACAAGATTTTGCGTGATGTCATTTAGTAAAAGGTGGATTTTTTCACGATGAAGAATCAAATTCTGTTAGGGCATATGCAACGCACAATCTCGTCTAGATTGAGGACGTCCTCAACTCCTTTTTTGTGCAGCCGAGACATTCCAGGTTGGATCGCGAGCTCGAGGAGATGGCGAGGGAGAGAACGTCCTCTCTGGCGATCTTGGCGAGGCCGGCTGGGTGGACGTGCTCGTTCGCGTCGTCGTTCGTGAATGAGGGGCGCGTGTATCTCACGTGTAAAGCCCTAGCTGTAGATAATCTAAGCCGTTGGATGAGATGTAATCCAACGGCTCATAAAAATAGGAATAAAAATACAAAAAATTAAAATAAATTCCGAAAAATTCGGAAAAGTAAATAAAAATATCTTTAAAAAAGTTAATATTAAAATTAAAAAAATCGTATTATAATTTAAATCATTGAAAAATCCAATTTAAATTATGCTATTTCGGAATGTAAATAGTTTAAAAGAACTTTATTGATATTTAAAGTACAACCCGAAATTCAAAAACGATACATAATTCAAAATTCAAATACGATACACACAACTTGAAATTGAAATATGAAATTAAAATACAACACATAACTTAAAATTCAAATACAACACACAACTCGAAATTCAAATATATTATAGTTGTTTTCTAGTCTCCAAAAATCAGTTATGCTTAACTAAATTATTTTGAAGTTCTATGTGGAGATTAGGGGTGAGTATTTGGGATTTTCCCGAATTTCCCAATCCTAAATTGTTATTCCGTTTTCCGACTAAATATATATCAATTTATTGACAATTCAGTAAATCGGTAAAATCGGATGAAACCATTTATTCTATTGAATTATGTAGTTAATTTCACGATTCAAAATCCTTTGATTTTTTTGTCGAATAGCCGATCTGTGAAACAATAACATTTTATTGTTCCTAATTATCCCTGACATTTAATTTACAATTATTTTAATTTCATAAATGACAACTTTTCATTTTGATTTGGTAGAAAATCTAATGCGGTGATCTGTTTTTTTAACGGCTTATATTAATGTAATTTGAGACTTTATACCAGATCTGCTCACTTGACCAAAAACAGAAAACGTTAGTTTTGTGTTTTGCTTTTGATGGAGCATTTGCTAAAATTGTATTAACTGAACTTTCTAATAAAATAGAGTTTGATATTTCCTGGTGACAAAAAGATCTGAACTAAACATTTTTGAACTAGAGAAAGGCCTCCAATGTTCCGGCTTGCCTGTGGAATATTGATGCTTAACCTGTGCTTGAGAGAGGATGCATCCGGCACTGCAGAAAACAGGAAAAAATCAGATATGATCAAAAAACAAACTCTGCATTCCATTTCGGTTTTACATCAGCGAAGTTTCAAAACCCGACCTGAAATCAGGTTGGCCAGAAAACTAACATAGTTTCTATTTTGTGAAATTTGAGCAGTCTCTGAGCATATACCATTGTGTTTGATTCTCAAGGTATTGATCAAATACGTGACGATTTAGATAGGCCTTAAATAAGTTTACTTGAGCCGTGAAATAATATTACTAAACCAACTTACTGACAAAATGAAACAGTGTGCAGCAATTAGGAGACTTGAGCAGTTATTGTTTTGCACCCTCTTGAAAGCCATCCACCCTTATAAAGTAAACCTGAATGAGGAGATGAGCACTTCAACAAAAGTTTCTCCATGAGCAAGTAAGAAAAAAATGCAATTATATGATGTTAGGCACCTTGAAAGATGTAGACTTAACCAACTGAAAGACACATGCATCTCCATCAACGAGTTCATGAGCCGTTGCGAACCCTTTCCACCCGCCGCTCAGCCCTGTTTTCCTAGGCAAGTATATTGATGGATATTCTTCATTTTGTTCATTTATCAAAGTCATGACAGTGTCTTGCTTTGGAAGATGCTGCTTGCAGAAATAACTAGGAAGACCCTGAAAGAAAGAAAAAACATATATATCAGATGATCACAAAATTTGACGATTTGAGAGAGATCAGCAATCAGCATTGATGAGGAGGGTGTCTTACGAGCCAGAAACAGCTGGAAACATGAGAAGGTAGCATGGGACGAACAAAGGAAGGATATTCATCGCCTAACGTTGCCTGCAGCTCTTCTGCCTTTTCAATAGACCATGCTCTTGCGTTGTCGCTGGCATAAGCTCCAAACAGGTTTCTCGGCTTAGATACACTAGAAAGTAGTTAACATATCAAAATGTGAACAAATGTTTTTTTTGGATCAACCCCATGAGCTGAAAAGAGAACATATGAAGCTTAAAACCTATGCTCACCTTCTTGGTATCGACAGTCTCCCAGTAGACACATCAACCTGCTCATAGGACACCACGTTAACTTTTGATTTTGAAAAGATGCAAGTAACTATAAGATTATAATAAATATGTTAAATATACTAATTAGTGTTGAAAGCTTCAATTGTTAATAGCCTTCACGTTTCAAGCTCTATTCAAGATCACACTAGAGAGCATTATAATAAACGATTTAGTTCACTTTGTTTAGTTAAATGAACTGAGTTGTATAACAACTGAAGTTTATAAAAACAGTGGGCAAACAGGCTTAACTTGTTACACAAGTGAATAAACATCTAGCTTAATAACTACTAAAACTAGTTCAATCAACATGTTTTTAATGGAACACATTACTAACTGTAAGTGTAGTCCATCTATTTATTTGCATTCACTCTTTAAAATGCCACACTCCAACTCTACACTACTAAATAGCATCACAATATTGTTATGTCAAACCAGTCCTGGATCTCTACATTCAACAAAACAGGTGAAGAGGGGGACCTCAACATAAGACGGACCGGGTTTGCTAGCAAACCGACTAGACCTCCTCACTGCAACGAGTTGCTTCTCTAATGCGCGACGCTTTGCCTGCAAAGAAGAACACATCAACAATGCTACAAAGCATAAATATCCAAGTTGTAGTTAAATATATGAATGTAATGAAGTTGTTACAGGAGCAGATTTTGGAGGGGTGGAGATTGTGTGCAGGGTTTTAGCCAACTGCTGAAGATTTAGGGCTTCCATGCGCCTCTTGTTCTCCTCTAATCTGTTCTGTCGGCATTGCTCGTATGATGACAACCCCATGTTGTGTAAACGAGAGTAAAATGTGGGGTCTGGCTTATTTGGAGGAGGGAGTGGTAAAGTTTTCAACTTCGAAGTTTTTTTTGAGGTTCAGGGAGATGAGCAGAGAATTTTGAAAAAAATAAGACCGTTGGAATCCCACTGTCTTGAAATATGGAAACTCACTGTTATGGAATGGAATGACAGAATTTTGACATTCTCAGTACAAATAAGGCTGCAGGGTATTTCGGGAATTAAGGATTCATTTGCTGAAATGCCGCTCAAACTGTTAAACGTGACATGATCAACAGGGAGTGCGGCAGAGCTCGATTTATATGGAGTTGGTAAGTTTGTCTAATGTCTAATGTTTGACAAACTTGAGAATAATGGCTGGTAGCCGAGTGGTTTGCAGGTAGGTCACAGGGTAAATGTTTAAGTTCGAACCTCTGTTTCCTTCCAAAAAACTTCACACTGGGTTTTGTGCTTAGCAGATGGTTCCCTTCCAAAAAAAACTTGAGAATAATGGATATGGATTTAACTGATGAATTAGTCAAGTGGGTTACAAATTCTCTCAACAGTACTTCTCACTAGTTGCTTTACTCTTGCAAAAAGGAATGAGAATGCATAGCGTTGAGTCTTCAAAACAAGGGATTCACATGGTCTGAACTAAAATTCTCACGGGATCCTGATTGTCAACATAGCTATGAGTGATTTCCGGCCAGCATCAGAAAAAAGCTTTCCCTGCAATACACAAAATTAATACCACCAAAACTCTGAACTTTCAAGTTAAGTGATGCACGGGATATAGCACTAAACAAATAAATCCACAAGTCTAACAGGCTTGGTATAGACTGAAATGAAAAGCCACAACATATGGAGATGAAGACTTACGTTGCAATAACTGCACCCACCATGTCAATGTAGCTCAACTTTCCTTCTTGAACCCACTAACCCTAATTATATAGACCTGTAATGAAGGCAAAAACTAAAATTAACTTCAAAATAATATAGGAAGGTGAGAAACATGGCAGGAGGGATCGAACACCTTGAATGCAGTAGGCCTAATTAAGTGAAATACAAGAGCATCCCCATCTACCAGATCATGAGCAACAGAAAACCCTTTCCATCCACCACTCAGGCCAGTTTTTCGAGGCAAGTATATTGTAGGGTACTCCTCTTCATCCTCATCAATCAAGGTTATCTCACAATCACGCTTTGGAAGGTATTGTTTGCAGAATGAAACATTTAGTCCCTGAATTGTTTTGAGAAGATTTCAAAAGTTATGATACCATTGACAACTTAGCTTTCAGTGGGATAACATTTCTTCCCCACAGCGCAATATTTTATAATAATTCTAAACAGGATAAAAGCCAATGCTTTATTTCATATAGAGAGGTCTAACTAGGAACTACTAAGAAAAAAGGAGGAAATGTCCTTACCAGCCAGAAACCACCAGAGACATGTGAAGGGAGCATTGATTTAACAAACGACGGATAAGTTCCATCAAGTGTTGCTTGCAATTCCTCAGCTTTCTCAATTGAATAAGCTCTTTGATCATCAGAGGCGTAAACTCGGTTAGAAAAATCCCTTGCCTTTGAGACCCTGCACACAACAAAAAAAGCCAATCAGTTTAACATTCATCTTCAACAGTTGCCACCCAATGCTAAACACACATTATATCCATATTGCATAAGAAAACACACACCTCCTTGGTATCGTCACTCGATCAGCAGCAACCTAACAAATCAGATACTCAATAACTCGATCAAAAGCGCAAAAGAAGCTTTATGCGTAAATCTAACAATCACAAACTTTAAAAGCATACCTCAACATAAACAGGATAAGGACGGTTGGCCATTCGATTAGACCTCCGAACCTGCACCTTTGTCTTCTCAATGGTACGAGACTTCCTAGGCTTCATCTGCAAAGAAAAAACCAGCTTTTGATACAGCAGAGAACACGAAACCGGGAATTAATTAAGATGTTGCTTACCGGAGGCGTAGTAGGGACGTGGTGGAGGGCTTGAGAGAGTTGAGGGAGCTTTAATGCCTCCATCCGCTTCCTATTCTCTTCCAACCGCTTTTGACGGCTCTGTTCATACGCCGGCTGCACCATTGTTACGGAGAGCGCGGTCAATTTGGGAGATTAGAGTTAGGGTTTACTTTCTATGAATTTGGGGGTAACAATTTGAACATATTCTGCTGGTTTTTTGACCGTTGCAATTTCACTGTTTTGGGAACTGGGAAACTGGTGGAATTTTTGAAACAAAAGTATTGATTGATATTGAAAGACGCATGTCAAGGGATGATTAGTATTTTTGGTTCATTTAAAATTGCTTCTTGATCAATAAATTTAAGAAATCACGAAGGTCAATAGATCAGGATATGATGTTGTGCTGCTATTTACTATGAATATTAACCATTTTCAGTTGTGTTTATTGTTGCTGCCTTGTTTGGCTGGGGCCTTGGCCTGGCGTTTTTGCCAGGTTTGTCGATAAATAAAAAAGCTAAGCCAAAACAAAAGGCAGTAACTGGTGAGTACTCTTGTATTATCGCTTATCTGGAGAGCGCGAACACTGACCTTGAACATCCACCGATCAGGATACAAAAGCTTCAATAAAGCACTGAAACATTTAGAAGTAAAATTCGTATTCAAGATATATATATAACTTATAAATGACTGATGATAGTCCACAAACTGAGTACGCATTTTTACATAAAAGGATCACTGACATATACTATTTAACAACGGCCATCTTGTGGCCTCCTCCACACCATCCCAACATCACCTCTGCAATCACATGAACCCACCACCATCACAATCATCTCCAATGTCACCACCACCACCACCACACACCACTCCACCAATGGAAGTGGAACTACCACGTCGTCTACTGCCGCAGCTAAATATGACCATGGAAATTACTGATAAAGATATGAGAAGCATGGCTAGTCCAACAAAGAATAACCCACCAAAGCTTTCTCTTGTTGCATCCCCACCACTGTATTCCACCACCTCCCTAGCCATGTTTTGATGTGTTCTACATGAATTCTTTCAGCCGAAGTGTCTATTTATACCATGTATCGAGCCAATGGTCATGTTCACGCTATTATGATTCTCTTGGTGCTTCGAACTTTCTATAATTTGGAACTTTTAATGCAAACTTGCCCAAAGTACCAGGAGTTCAATACTTTTAGCAGACTTGCAAAATTAAAATCTGTATCGCAAATGGACATTTCGTGTTGCTACGACCGGCAGTAGGTTGCAGTGCATTATGACGAGTGACAAAAATACAGAAAATTACTACAAAATGTAAGAAAGTTTAGTTTTAAGGAGATTTGCCAAAATGAACAGAGAGCCAAGAAGGAATAGCACTTCCAGTGAACTGCTAAAACTCCACCATTGGTTTAAGTTCAAGTTGATAATTACAATTTCAGAGTGGAGAAAGTTTTGTGAAGTTAATGAACAGTTTTGAGTAAGTTGTGTTTATTTTTATCGATTTGCGTCAACTGATTGATGTATGCCTTTGATCGAATCAATCGTCAGGGAAGCAGACATTTAAGTTCACAGAACACAAAGATTAAAGAGATGCTTTTCTGAAATACAATATTTGAACACAATACTTAACATTATGTTTGACAAGTTTTACCAAACTATATAACTTCCAAAGAATCTTAGCAAAGTCCTCCTCCGTCTCCACAGCCGCCTCCAGAATCACCACTCGCAACTGCTCCATCACCTCCAGTTGCATTGGCACCTCCATCTCCATTACAGTTACCTCCCATCATGAAAGTACTACCATCGCCATCCGCCTCACCACCAGAGCCCCTAGGCCACTTAGGGCCTGGTCTTGTATTGCCTTTCGATGATTTAGCACAGCTGAATATGACCATGGAAATTATTTTTAAGGATATGAGAAGCATGGCTAGTCCCACCAAAAATAACTCACCAAAGCTCTCTCCCATTAAAAGAGACCTTGTTACATCCCCACCTCTGTATTCCACCATTTCTCTAGGCATCAATGTCTTGGTGTGTTCAGTGTTCTTCATGTTTTCTATTAGTCTTAGCATCTATTTATACCATTTATCGTCGCAATGGTCTTTTGCAAGCTAATATGATACATTCTCTAGGTGCACCAAACTTTCTATAATTTGGAACTTCTAATGCAAACTCGTCGTACCAGCATTTCGATACTTTTAGCAGACTTGCGAAATTTGAATTGATATCGGGACCGGCAGTAGTTTGGAGGGTTTGCTGAGTGATAACTATATACAGAAAATTACTACAAAAGCTGATAATTATAAAACACGGAAGTCCAAAATGTCCGAATCAGTATTTCATATTTATGAATATAAGGAAGTTTAGTTTCGAGGGGATTTGCCAAAATGAATAGAAGAGCCAAGGAATGACACTTATGGTGATATGCTAAAACTCCATCACTGCTCTAAATTCAAGTTGATAATTACAATTTCAGTGTGGAGAAAGTTTTTGTTGTGAAGCCAATGTACTGTTTTGAGTAACTTGTGTTCATTTTTATCGATTTGCGTCGAATGTTGTCTCTGCTTGAATTTGTTGTCAGGGATGCAGACATTAAATCTAAGTTTATAGAACACAAAGATAAAAGAGATGCTTTCTGAAATACAAATTTGAATACAATACTTAACATTCTATGTATAGACTAATTAACTTCCAAAGAATCTTAGCAAATTCCTCCACCTCCACCGCCCCCGCCTCCACAATCACCAACTCCAATTGCACCAGCTGCTGAACCGGCACCTCCATCTCCAATACCAATACCTCCCATCATGAAAGCACCAGCACCAACTCCAGCACCAGCAGCAGCAGCACCAGCTTCAAGTCCACCTACACCATGTCTCTTCCTACCAGTAGCTCCAGCCACACCACCTTTTGCATTACCCCACAAGCATGCAAGCGGAACAAAAAGTACAAATACTGACGCCATAACTGCCACGACGATCACGAAAGTAGACGCCATTTCCAGCACTTTAATTTTCTTATATCTACTTAAAAAATGCAGATTAAGGATTTCAATTTATATAATCATCACTTTTACTTTTCTTCTGAACCTGTCAATATTGAATTATTTGCATAGACTTTTCTAAAACAAATTTAATAACATGTTACATGTGTACAAAAACTGGTAAGCTAAATTTGATTAGTCAAACCTGAGATAGAAATAGTGGTTCTTTAGAGACCTTTGAGTAGCAAAATGCAATCTTAGACAAGAATTTTTGAAGCCAAAAAATGCAAGTGGCTAGGTGGCGGATCCAGGAATTTTTTTTCATAGGGGGCAACACAAATAGACTTTAAAAGTTGTAATCATAGTGTTAATGCAATTCTATATTTTAATTAAATGTTTCATAATTCGCTAGCGAAAGGTTTTTAGGGGAAATGCATATTTTAGTAAGATTAGAATAACATGATTCAGCCGTCGATTTTATTCAATCCAATGGTTAAACAGCAATCACTAAACCGCCCGTATTTTTTTCCAAATTCTACCGCCCAAATAACTAAAAGTCAACTTTAATCTCAACCGTCAAATTAATCAAATCAACGACCAAGATTATATCTTTGTCTCACAAAATTTACATTTCTCTCTAGAACTCAACTCTATTTCACTATAAATCTCATGTATTATAAAAGAAAATATTGAAGTTTATACAATTTCAAGACACATTATTTTTAAGAAGGTTTTTGATCAACTGTGAAGACTATCATATAATACGTATTCCATTCATGTATTAAATATTGTTATATTTTTTAAATATAATACAAAAATAAAAACTTTAAACGAAATGAAATTGGTTTCAAATAAAAACTTGAAATCTAATACTAATAGAATTGGTTTTGGAAAGATTTTAATAAGAAAATATTACTAAAAATTATATAATATATATTAAACATTTTAAATATCAATTTATCTATGCAAATTTAATGAAAATTCATTGCGGGGTGGGCCCCACCCCTAATACTGTAGTCCGCCCCTGCCGCTTGACTAATGTATAATCCAGAGCTTGAGACTTGGGTTGCATATTGAGTTCATTTTGTAATTTCAGCATATTGCGTATTATTAAGCAGGTTTCGATGTAGGACAACTTGTTATCTGAATTTTTTATTTATTTAATAGAATTGACATTTTTAGATTGCAAGTATTGAATAAAAATGGTGCTGAAGTCTTCTCATTTTGACCAATTCCAATAGATTAGTCAATTGAAATCTACATGAGATTTCATAGAAATTTCTATCATTCTTCTTTTCCATGAGCTTATAAAAAAAGTAAAAGCCATCAAAATTACTTTTCTTTTACCATCTTTTTACAAGTCCATACAAATTCAGTTGCCTCCTATTTTGCAAGGGTTTGTAAATAAATCACTTACATGTAGTTTTGATATGAATTAATTGTGAAGCTACTTGGTATAGAATCAATCACTTAGAACGGGTTTGGCTCCATTCATACTCAATATGAACCAAATCTCCAAATGGCATTCACGTATAGCATTCGTAAGATATTCTGGTTAACAAATTTTATTGGGAATAGAATTTGAGACCATTCAGAGGCTACTTATACAAAAATCAGAGGCTAACTTCTACATGCTGATATAACTAATTTTGTTTTTTTCAGTAGACTTGAGAAAAGAAAAATCAAAGTCAACGTTGCGCTATGAGTAGTTACAATCAGAATTTCTTATGAAACATCAATAACATATCTTGTTTAAGTCATTTATTCAACTCGCGCTAGGAATGTGAATAATACATGCTTTTAAATGAAGTCATATGTCAATTTAACAGCCTCCACCGCCGCCACCCACCGCCACACCCTCCTCCACCATAATCGCCTCCACCTCCACAGTCAGCCCACCACCACCGCCCCCATTACGGTGTTTTTTTCAGAACAGTTAAATATGATCATAGAAATGATTGATAATGATGCAACAATCATGACAAATCCCACCAAGAATAACCCGCCAGAGTACTCTGCTCGCGCACCGCCAGCTTCAAATCACCAAATCTCTAGCCATACTCGATTCTTGTAGTCTACTCCTACTCCAAAACTCAGCGTTAATGCTTGTACTTATACCGATCTTTGAGGCTAAAAGTCTTCTACGCGCCAATATCATATTCTTGGTAGTTTACCATTTGAATATCTTAATGCATACTAGTTCCAAATTGCTATTGTTTTTGTTTTTTCGGTAGATCGACTTGCCGAACATAGTTTCATAAAGTCATTCACAATGCTGGGCTACACGCTTCGTGTAATTAGAATCAACGTTCGAAAACATGGGATCATAAAAAGCGAATAAAAAAAGCCATTATATATCATCTTCACACGAAAAATTCGAATTTTCTTGAAATTATTAGACATCATAATAAATATGACTTGTTTGAAAACAAAAAAAAGTTAAGTTTCCAAGGGAATTCCAAATGCCCAGGATCAAGTTATTGGTCTTACATGCATCGTCTTTAGGGATATTTTGATAATTTCCGCGCTCTTTCCGAACATTAAATTCGAGTTGATAAATTTTTTTGTTTAGAGGATAAAGTGTTGGCTACTTGTTCCATGTGAATCTGAAAGTAAGGAACAACTGGGATTTTCAAAATTTGAATCCTCATTCAATTTGCTCGACTACCTGATTCGTGACACTCAATGGTTTTGCTTCGACTGTGCCTATACGGCAAAAAAGGAATCTATGTATTTTCGCAAAGGAAACAATGAAGAACAACACTTCATTTATACATCCTAAGATATGTTCCGACCTATCAATGTATACAGTAAACTAATTTACACATCAATTGTTCAGGAACATTAGAAACCTCCACCGCCATCTCCGACAGCTCCACTTCCAACAGCTCCACTTCAACAAACAATACAATGGCTCCATCTCCAAACCAGCAGCTCATTCCCAAACCAACCGCCCCCGCCATGAGCGCTGCACCGCCACCTTCATGTCCTCCTGCAACACCCAATTTACTCTTTGCCACCTGCTCCGTTTACGCCTCTTTTTGATTTGCATAAGCATGCAACTAAAAGAATAACTGCAAATAATGACACTAAAACTATCACAGTTATGATCAAGGTAGCCGTCATGCTGCACACTGTAATTAAAATCTTCCTGATTTTTACATCTCTAAATATATTCCGGCCTATATTAGTGAGCATTGACTTGTATGTTATATAACCATTAATCTTACATTTTTCTAGATTAGCAATGAATTGCATAAAGTCTTGTACAAATAAATGTGTTTCAAAAACTGCTAACCAGTTTGTATAATGTGGATACCTTGAAGTACAAGCAACAAGTTCGTATTAATATGAACCATGGAAAAATTGCAATTAATTTTTTTTAATCCTTGGGAATTTAGGTTGGATAACAATTTCCTAGTCCCCTTCCTGCATTATGCTGCTATAGGCTAAAGTTTTCTTTGAAAAATTGAGATTACATACAGATTTAAATACAAATGTAATTGCAACATGTTCTTGTTTTGACCAATTCCAGTTTCATTTTCAAATTCTTATGAGAGCATCACATACAATGTTCTGGTAACTGTCATCATTTCTTTTCATGCCAACAGCTTTGATAAAACAACTTCTGGACTTTTTATACTTCAATTTTCCGCAAAAACTTTCGCATATGGCTTCCAATATAGTTTTATAAATTTCCGGACTTTGCATGTTGATGGACGTAATCCAAAAAAATAGAACGATAAAGAAAATGTTTGCAAATGCAAACTGTATATTTTTATTATGCCATAAATTATATTCGAAATTAAGAGTTATATATTCCAATACATATTATACACAATTTAAACCTAATGGACCGAGTCTTATTAGAGATACCTTTGAGTACAAGCAACAGCCAAAAGTCAATCGTTAAACTTTTTTGATATCCTCAATTACTTGTGATTTAATCACACAAAAATTGTTTACTATTTTTGGAAGGTTCATTTCAACTGAACGCCGTCATATCAAAATCTCGAACCTGGCACCGATACCTTAAGTTGTTAGCATCTTCGTCCGAAACATCCTCGTAACTACAACACCAAAAATTAAATGGTCAATCTTTCAGAAATTTCCTAGTAACGTGGTAGATGAAATTTGATACATGAGTTGAGACTAAGCGTTAAGTCGGGAGTAATCTACTAGTGGCTGATTTTATATCACCCAAAGATTTTAATACTTGATAAAATAAAAGGCAAAATATAGTACTGTAAATAAAAGAGTAGAAATACTCAAAAGTATATGTATGTTTTTATTATTATTCAAAAGTTCAAGTTAATCAGTTATCGTTTTATATTTATATATAATCTAGACTTTTTTCTCAATTAGGCGATGTGAGATATTTTTCAAGTTATCATTTTTAACACTTTGCGTCATTTTCAGTAAGTGAAGTTTCTATTCAGTGTGATGTGGTATATTTGTAAGATCGTACCACAAAATATTTTTTGGATTTTGATTAATTAAGGCTTGTGGTGAAAAATTATTTTATTTAAACTACGCGATTGAATTTGCAATAGTTAATTTGTCCAGGTTAATTTATCGTATACTTTACATTCCAATGAATATATGCATTCGGAAAATAAATGAAATTTATAGTGTCAAGAGTTAAATTGAATTTAGAGCAGTGTATCCACTAAAAGCTATTATATCCAGCAAGTGGTATTTTGCAATTAAAATGATGAACTAAAATGGTGATTGTGACATGTGTTCTTGTTTTGACGAATTTCAATTTAATTTCAAATTCTGTACGAGGAGCATCACAGAATGTTATTGTGTTAGCATCATTCTTGTTTTTGACATCAAAAGCTTTGAGAAAACAAATTGAAAACAACTTTATGTACTTTTTATATACTTCAATTTCTCCAAATATTTATTGCTGGCGTCCAATATAATCGATAAATTTCCAATATCATTCACAAAATCTAATTTCCCGACTTAAATTATGTTGATGCTTTTGCTTAAATTGATTGTCAGGGATGTCGTGTTTGGACGTAATCCAAGTTTAAGAAAATAGAACGTTAAAACAAAATGTTGCAAATGTGTAAAATCAAATTTGTTCAAACGAGAAATAAACAGATATTTTTTCCAATACTACAAATTATAAACAATGATTCGTTTATGTTGGATCGTTACGGTTAGCTTGGTTCACTTCTCGACACTTGTGAACACGTCCTCTAGTGTGAACGTGTACTCAAGATCAAGTAGCACAGCGGAAATAATAAACAATAATAATAAAGTGAACAGTAAGTACGCGTACTCAGCGATTTATAGTGGAAACCTGATAACAGGAAAAACCACTACCTTCCCGGAGTCGACCGGAAAGGATTTCTCAGACAAATTCTTTATTGATTGCTTTTGTTCTTCCCTAGTACAATTGTCTACAACTAGTACAGCCGACAACTCCCAAAGTCTGCCCGGAACTTAGCTATAACAATCACTACGTCTAGCAACTCAAACCAATTCAGAATCTGCCCTACCAATACCGCTGTTGTATACTAGCTATATGGAATCCACCACTCGCCTACCCTTGAGCGAAATATAGCCTCGAACAACCAACGATATCACACGACTTTGTTTGCTCTTTCAATTGACCGACTTGTCTAGATGAAAGCATTGAAGTCCTATTTATATGATCACCAAAAACCCTAGCCCTTGCTTCCTAAAATCTCTCCCTGCCATAGAAAGATAATAGTAACATTAGTAAATATAATATCTTTAAAAATCAGTTAGGGCAACTTAATATTAAATATAATATAAATATTATATTTAATATTTAGTTAGGGCAACCTTATCTAAATATAATATTCAAATATTATACTTAGAAATCGGTTAGTTAGGTAATCATTATCAAAAATATCTTTCTAAACAATAAGTTTCTAAAATACAAAATATTCTAAAAACTTATTGAATATCAGAATATTTCTGAGATATTCTGCTGCCACGTCAGCACGCCCTCGTGCAGTCTGCGGACCCGTCCACAGACGATTTTTACCAAATCTGTTTTATTTCCAAATCTGCATATTTCCTAATCCTGCATTGTCATGGAATGTTAGCTAAGTGTTTTCAACATCAAAACTGAGAACGTGTTAAGGACACGTCCGTGTCAAGGAACACGTCCCCAACAAATTCCCCCTTTTTGATGTTGACAAACACTTCTTCGTTAGACAGGAAAAGATCACAATGTAAACAGAAGTGTAAGTATGAGGCAGCATATGCAATGTTTCAGTTTAAGAATAAATTCCTAAACTAAACATGCATCCCAAAAGTCAGAGTTATACTAACTCCTATCCCAATATATCCCACAGTATTAATAACCCAGCAATATTAATACGAACATCAATAACCCATTACGAACAGATTCGCTAAAGCTTGAATCTGTTCCCCTCAGAGTGACACGTCAGTCACTAAGTACAAGTTCCCCCTCAGTTAATGCT
The DNA here is from genome assembly GCA_006409495.1 of Sedum album. Taxonomy (NCBI): domain Eukaryota; kingdom Viridiplantae; phylum Streptophyta; class Magnoliopsida; order Saxifragales; family Crassulaceae; genus Sedum; species Sedum album. Next base: position 45,739 of record QZGG01001456.1, on the reverse strand, counting down.
TTTCCTGTCTACCTTCCCCCTTTTGGCATCATCAAAAAGAATGTGAGTAATAAACAAAGCCAACAGCACATAAGTAAACAATCCCATTTATTCAATTCAAAGGGCATGCCAAACGAAGTGGCATGCAAGCACGGTAGACAGACAGATAACAATTCAAAATTAAAAGCATAAGGAGCAGAACAAGAAAACACAAAACAATAGGGATTGATGTGGTAGGGTTTTCAAGGAGGGGCTGAATCAGATCTGCTAAGCATCTGAGGGAGCACTGGAAGCGTCCTTGTCGCGAAGCCAATTGGCGGACCAAACGCCAATGTTTGCAAGCTGCTCTGCCTGGTGGTCTGAGCTCTCTGTCACCTCTCTGACAGATATCTCTCATTGTTCGTTCCATCTCTTCCACCCTCTCTGTCAGCTCAACGAACCCGTCCTTAACTGCGGACAGGAACTTATCCATGGCAGCTTCTGCAGCGGTGGACGACTCTGCCTGATCACGGACCCATCCTTGGTCCGGAGCATATCTGAGGCTCAACTTGCTGAGCGTGGCCTCGTCCAGTGTCCTTGTGCAGCTGACTTCCCTTCCCCTCGGCACATATGCCCCGTGAAGCTCCAGTAGACGCTTGATAATAGACGGATAACCCAGCCCATGTCGCTCTTGACCCCTAATGTTGCACATGTGGCTCATTACAATGCGGCCTAGATTTATCTGTCTCTTGTTCAAAATTTTCTCTAGCAAAACGGCGTCCTGAATCTGGATCACGGAGTGCTTCTCACTCCTCGGCAGAATGTTCCTTACCAAGAATGCGTGCAGTAGACGTGCATCAGGAGACATCCTTGTTGTGCCGGACTTGCGCTTTGGGGACGGGTCCCCACTAACCAGACCCATAATGGCTTCCTGATTAACCCCATCTGGCCACCTCTTGCCAGTATACTCCCCATATCCATAGTTCTTCGACCCGATTGCCTCTCCAATGTCACTGCCTGTGAAGGATCGTCGAACTCCGTCCAGCGCATAGGATCCCTCCACGAATCCTTATCCGTAACTTCAAATTTTAGGGAACCATAGAACTCCCTCAATACTGATTCATCAACTGTCTCCTCATCGAACAACTTGTCCCAACCTTGATATCTCAGCAGCTCCAACATCCCGACCATGTTCTTCTCCTTCAAGAACTTTGGAGTGAACACGAACTCCTTCACAATTCGTCGTTCTGACATATCAGCCCCCGGATACTCATCTTCTTCCGAGTCAACAACTGGGGATGGAGACTTGGCGCGGCCCTTCTTTGGTGGTACTGATTTTCTTGCTTTCTTTGGCGCAGGAGTGGCCGTCGCTGCTGCAGTGGAGGATCTCGTCCTTTCCGCAGCCCAGATCTCCTGGACATGGATTCACCCTCCGATTCCATCACAGCCTTCTTCTTTTCTTTTCCTTTGGCCAGCTGTGTGGGCACGTCGGAGTCCAGCGGAACAACGTCGTCTGAATCTGCTGGGGTAGCTCGCGGAGAATCGCGAGACGGAGCTGGGATTTGCGCCATTAATTCCTCGAACGAGTCCGCCTTTGCCGGACTGTTGACACCCAGATCCGCGTCCTTTGCGGGTGATGCTGCTGTTCTTATCTCTTCCTCTGTTGCCTCCTCTTCAGCAGCAGGCTGCATTGGACTGAGGAGCCACCGGCGATGTTGCCGGCGGTCCTTCAATCCTTAGCAGCTGCGGCCGAATCAGCACGGAGGAAGATTGTCGCTAGGCGACCTTGGGATGCGAGCAGGATCAAGGCATTGAGAGCGAATTTGAGGAGGCCATGGTGTTTCTTGATGGTGATTCTTGATTTCAGAAAATTAGGGTTTTGTGATGATTTCCTTGTGTGACCGAGTCCCTCATATAACACCAAGATTTCTATATTTGCCTCTCACGATATCGACCAATATTCCAAATTAATGTGTCTCGATGCTCCAAATATTTACCTCAAAAATTGGAAACACAATAATTGCTCCTTTGCAATAAATGCTGGCGGCCGAATGGGAAGCATGACACGTCATGGACGCGTACTGTCTGCGCAGGCTGTTCCCAACATCTGATAAGCTCAACTGAATTCCCGCCAAAAACGTTCCAATTCCCGCCAAATACTTAGCAGATTTTCTGATTCTTTCAAGGGGTGGTGTGTTGCGGACGGGTACCCAAATGGTAAAATAAAAGCAACACACACGAAAAAGCAGACACACAACCATATATCAGAAAATTGTAATTGTACCTCATAGGGACTACTCCAGAAATTTTGATCAAAGGGCTCATAGGAGTAGGCAACTATGAGTTGGCTAAGGTTGGCTGTGAACTCCCTTCATCATATTAGGCTTGTAATGTGGGTACTACATATCCGAAGGGGTTCTTTGGGCTGCGAAGAAAATGCTCAATATGCCTTTAACAATTAATCGTTAGTATCTATGGTTCCAGTACTCAACATGGTACACGTCCTCAGGCACACACAATGAACAGAATAAACAAAGACATTTTACATTATGAACGACTGACCTTAGCATATTACACCACTCAATTCATAGCCAGTCATCGAGTTCAGTACGGATAGGCAATTAATTTGAGAAGGAGACCATACCTAGCTCCATCCGTAGCCTCTCAAAAGGTTCACGATTCAGCGCCTTAGTAAAAATGTCAGCAATTTGTTCTTCTGTTCTACAAAACTCCATGGTTATTATTTTCTTTTCAACAGAATCACGCAAGAAATGATATTTTATCTCTACATGCTTAGTACGTGAATGTTGAACAGGGTTCTTAGAAATATTAATTGCACTGGTATTATCACAATAAATTGGCATTTGAGATACAGAAATACCGTAGTCGCGCAATTGTTGTTTCAACCATATGAGCTGAGTACAGCACGCAGCAGCTGCAATGTACTCGGCTTCAGCAGTGGACAGGGACACTGCATTCTGTTTCTTTGATCCCCAAGAAACAAGACTAGAACCCAGAAATTGAGCCATGCCAGAGGTAGACTTTCTATCAACTTTATTACCTGCAAAATCAGCGTCAGTATAACCAACTAAGTCAAGACTACCTCCTTTGGGATACCACAGGGAAGATCCTCAGTTCCCTTCAAATACTTCAAGATCCTCTTAACTGCTTTCAGATGTGTCTCACGGGGGTTTGCCTGAAATCGAGCACAAAGACATACACTAAACATAATATCAGGTCTACTAGCAGTTATGTACAGAAGAGACCCGATCATCCCTCTGTAGAGAGTCTGATCTACTTCTGGTGAGGACTCGTCCTTTCCTAAGGACTCGTTCGGTGAGATGGGGGTCGCCATAGGCTTGGCTGACTCTAGTCCGAACTTCTTGATCATTTCCCTGAGGTATTTTTGCTGATGAATTCGAGTACCATTCTTTTCTTGTGAAACCTGAAGTCCTAGAAAGAACTTCAGTTCACCCATCATACTCATCTCGAATTCGCTGGACATTAGATCTGTAAACTTCTTAACTAAAGCATCATTAGTAGAACCAAAGATAATATCATCAACATAAATCTGAACTACTAAAACATGCTTTCCTTCTCTGAGTAAAAACAAAGTTTGATCTACCAAACCTCTTACGTAGCCATGTGACATGAGAAACTGGGAAAGCCTCTCGTACCAGGCACGGGGTGCCTGCTTCAATCCATATAGGGCTTTATCCAGCACGTAACACATGGTCAGGTTTGGACGGGTCCTCAAAGCCGGGAGTCTGCTCAACGTATACTTCTTCCTTCAGGACTCCATTGAGGAATGCCGTCTTCACGTCCATTTGTTGTAACCTGAAATTATGGTGAGTAGAATAAGCTATTAACAGTCTGATTGCTTCTAACCTGGCTACGGGGGCAAAGGTCTCGTCATAGTCGATTCCTTCTTGTTGGTTGTACCCTTTGACCACTAGCCTGGCTTTATTTCTCACCACGTTTCCTTGATCATCCAGCTTGTTACGGAACACCCACTTTGTTCCTATGATCTTCCGACCCTCCGGACGAGGTACGAGCCTCCACACCTTGTTCCTCTCGAACTGATGAAGTTCCTCTTGCATAGCACTGACCCATTGTGGGTCCTTGAGCGCATCTGAACCTTCTTTGGCTCTGCAAGGGAAACAAAAGCATTAAATGCACAAAAGTGATCTACTTCATTTAATAAAGGTGAGAGTTCAGAAGCCCTGTATCATCGGTGGAGGACTCGTCCTTTGCCCAGAACACCTCATACTCCTCCAGACGGGTTGAGGGTGTTCTAGTTCGAAGACTTCTTCTGGGAATTACTTCTAGTTGAGTCGTTGGGAAGTTCGTCTTCTTCTGCTGCATCAGTGGGGACATGTTCGTTGTCAGGGACACCTCCTGCTCAATCTGTCCTCATTCTCAACTGGTGTTCCCCCTGCGACTGTGTCCGGATCCTCTGGCTGATTCTCAGGTTCTGCTAATTCTTCATTAAGGCCTATCTCAGGATCCCATGCAGCAAGTCTGAAGTCATCCTCAAATTCCAATGGAGTGTGATCTCCGTCCTTAATCATACTGCCTCCCATGACTTCCTCATCGAAGACAACGTGAATACTTTCTTCTCTTTTCAGACGCAGATTGTACACTTTGTAAGCTCGACTCTGAGAGGAGTATCCCACAAATGTACCTTCATCACTCCTTGGATCGAACTTCCCAGATTGTCTTTCCCGTTGTTGTGGATGTATACCTTACATCCGAAAACCCTTAGATGGGACACGTTCGGTTTCCTTCCTCTCAGCAACTCATACGGGGTCTTTTCCAGTCCTTTGCGAAGTAACTCTGTTCAGACATAGCATGATGCGTTCAGTGCTTCCCCCCAGAAGTTTTAGGCAGACCACTGGATATGAGTAGAGTTCTGGTCATGTCTTCAAGCGTTCGTTCTTTCTTTCCACTACACCGTTCTGCTGTGGTGTACGTGGTGCTGAGAAGTTGTGGGTAATGCCTCTTTCCCTGCATAAAGTTAGGAACTGAGAATTTTCAAACTCAGTCCCATGGTCAGTACGTATAGAGACTAAGGACGTGTCCAGTAGGTTTTCAGTAGTGGTTAGCCATGATTCAAACTCTGCAAAAACTTCATCTTTAGATTGAATAAATATAACCCAAGTATAACGAGAGTAATCATCAACAATAACCAACACAAATCTGTTACCTCCACGACTCCTAGTGCGCATTGGACCACATATATCCATATGAATGAGTTCCAAGTGGTCTAGTAGTGCTTACCTTAGCTTTCGATTTGAATGATGTGCGAGTTGGCTTACCCATCGAACACGCACTGCAAACGGAGTGGAGGTTGTCATCAATCTTTGGCAGTCCTCTTACCAGATCTTTCTTGAAGAGCGTGGACAGTAGCCTCTGATTTGCATGTCCAAATCTCTTGTGCCAAAGTGCGGACGCGTCCGAGATTGTGGACAGACAGATTTGTCCCTCTGGTACAAAGTTAGGATCAACTTTGTATACCCTGCCTCTGAGTAGCCTCTGAGTATCACCTGCTTAGTTTTGATGCACTTGACAACACAACCGTCAGAAGTAAAGGTGACTTTATTCTTATGATTTTGGCATAACTGAGAGACACTAAGTAAATCGTATTTCAGATTGTCTACTAGATTAACATTCTCAATATCAATATTATCAGAAATACGTACCTTTCCAATTCCGAATATCTCACCTGCTGACTTATTGCCGAAGGACACGTTCCCTCCGACATGTTGCTGAAGTGAAGTAAACCAGTCCATGTTTCCTGTCATGTGTCCAGACGCACCGCTGTCTATGTACCAGGGACTGTCTTCACTTCTTCCTGCAAGAGAAAAGTTAATTTTTACGAACCCAGACAAGCTTGGGCTTACTGGGTTTAGTAAAAACAGCAGAAGTAGTAAATGTTAGTGTCAGCAGAGGAGTTGAGCTAGATAAATCGATCTTCTTTCTAGGAGTAGCTCTCGGTTTTCCTCTCGGAATGTAATCTCCTCGGTGACCTAGAGTGGTCTGAGGATTGGTTCTGGGTGAGGAACTGGTCTGGGGTATGGACGGGTTCTCTGTTCTGAGCAGACTGTCTGTTCCTAGCAGTTCCATGATGTGTTTCAGTTGGCTTTCTTCTGTTTCTTCTGCTGGGACAGGTTCATCATAAGTCCGTCCATAGTTCCTCATTCTCTCCAGAAGCTTCTTCTTCTGAGGACAGCTTACCAGTAATGGCCAGTGTTTCCACAGTGCCAGCAAACAGTATGTTCCTTAAGATATACGTACTTGCTGTATCCAGCGGGTACGGACTGGTTCTCTATTCTGGACTGGAAGTCAATACGGGATGGTCCTCTGTTATCGGCCTGTTCTTCCATATCTGAGGGCTGGCTCGTCGTCTCTGTGGAATGGATGAGGCTGAGCTGGTGGGTCACGTCCATCCTTTGTTTCTTCTGAGTTGGTGCATACATCTGAGCTTGTTTGACCGGTTCATGTCCAATACCTTTGCGGAACCTCTTCTTATAGTCAGCTTCAAGTTCTCTTTTCTGTATTCCGCAAGCCAAGTTTCCTTCTTGGTTTCTAGGTCAGATCGAGCTTTCTCCAACTCTTTGTTCAGTGTGACCGCGTCAGCTTCTAGAGTACGGATCCTATCTTTGAGAGCAGTAATCTCACTGTCCTTTTCTTTCTTCTCTCGTGATAGGGTCTCATTACTGTCTTTCAATGTTCTAATCTCATCCTCATGACCATCACATGACCTCCGTTTACCTTTCTTCAGCTCCTTTTCAAACCGATTTCGTCCATCCATTTTTCTTGCATTTCTTGGATTCGTCACGTTTGGCAATATCAGCTACTAATTCCTCATTGTATCTAACATTAGCTGCAAAGCAAGCCATTTGATCATATTTTTCTTTAGCAGTAGTAGGAATTTTTACCTTAGGGGACTCGTCCTCGGGATGAGCCATCAGACATGTCTCTTCTTCAGATTCACCTCCAGTATCTTTGTCAGATGCTCCCCAAGCTGCGATCATTGCTCTTCTGTTCTGTTCGGGCTTCATGGCATCCTTAGCTTTACTCTGCAGTTCTTGGCTATATGTCCTAGCTTTCCGCATCTGAAGCAGTTGTCTTTCCAGGTCCATTGTCAGTGGTGCTCTTATCTGCTTTCTGTTGTTGTTGTTGAACTTATTAAACTTAAAGCACGGGTCAGCATAGCAAGATTGACGTCCTCCACTTCGGGCATCTCTTCGGATTCAGCTAGTTCCATGCCTTCTCAATCTTCAAAGCCAGGGACTTGTCCTTTTCATACTTGTTCGGCTCTCTTCTTTCAACCTTCCGTTGATGTATTCCAGCATTACTCTGAAGACGAGCTACAGTTCCTCTAAAGTGATAGTCTTTATGTCGCTCTGGGCTTGGAACGCAATAGAGATACTGTCCCATTTTGAGTTGAGTGCTCCGAGGAATTGATGAGTGACTTTCCAGGTTGGTATATTTCTCCAAGAAACTGCAGCTGTCCAACATATCCTTTGAATCTAGCAGAAAATCTTCCAGGGACTCGTTCTTCCCTTGCACCGCTGTCTCATAGTCCTTTGAGACAGCAAGAATCCTGTTCCTTTGAACATCAACATTACCTGAGTACAGGTCCTTAAGAGCGATCCACATCTCCTTAGCAGTCTGTAAGTGATGCAGATTCGCGGTCAGCGTCGGACAATGCTTGGAGAATGATTTTGATAGCACGGTTATTTTTCTCGAGAGCCTTATAATCAGCATCGCTATAGTCCTCTCTCTTTTTCTCCACGGGAGGGGTATCCTTAGTCATAATTACGTACGGTCCTTGTTCTATAACCCTCCACTTGTCCATCTAAAGAGCAAACGTGAGCTCCATCTCTCTAGCCCACCAGTCAATATTCACCGGCCTTTAGCATAGGCGGTTTCCAGAATGAATCTCCCTGAGACGTCATTGTACCTATTCCTGCAAGCTAAACAAGAAATCTAGAGCCGGGCTCTGATACCAATTGTTGGATCGTTACGGTTAGCTTGGTTCACTTCTCGACACTTGTGAACACGTCCTCTAGTGTGAACGTGTACTCAAGATCAAGTAGCACAGCGGAAATAATAAACAATAATAATAAAGTGAACAGTAGGTACGCGTACTCATGATTTATAGTGGAAACCTGATAACAGGAAAAACCACTACCTTTCCGGAGTCGACCGGAAAGGATTTCTCAGACAATTCTTTATTGATTACTTTTGTTCTTACCTAGTACAATTGTCTACACCTAGTACAGCCAACAAACTCCCAAAGTCTGCCCGGAACTCAGTTGTAACAACCTACGTCTAGCAACTCAAATCAACTCAGAATTTCCTACCAATACCGCTGTTGTATACTAGCTATACGGAGTCCACCACTCGCCTACCCTTGAGCGAAATATAGCCTCGAACAATCAACGATACTCACGACTTTGTTTGCTCTTTCTTACTCGACCGACTTGTCTTGATTGAAAGCATTGAAGTCCTATTTATATGATCACCAAAACCCTAGCCCTTGCTTCCTAAAATCTCTCCCTGCCATAAGAAAGATAATAGAAAGATTAAATATAATATCTTTTAAAAATCAGTTAGGGCAACTTAATTTAAATATAATATAAATATTATATTTAAAATTCAGTTAGGGCAATAATATTATCCATATTATATTTAAGTAACCTTATCTAAATATAATATTATCACATATTATATTTAAATTTCGGTTAGGAAGGTGATCATTATCAAAAATAACTTCTAACCAATTAGTTTCCAAAATATAAAATATTCTAAAAACTTATTGATTATCAGAATATTTCTGATATATTCTGCTGCCACATCAGCACGCCCTCGTGCAGTCTGCGGACCCGTCCACAGACGATTCTTACCAAATCTGTTTTATTTCCAAATCTGCATATTTCCTAATCCTGCATTTGTCATGGAATGTTAGCTAAGTGTTTTCAACATCAAAACTGAGAACGTGTTAGGGAACACGTCCCCAACAGATATTTTTGCATTTTACAACTAAGGTTACTTTTCACCTGATTTTTAATAAATATGTCTAACTTTATGGTAAAAAATTGTTTGAAATAAATTTTGCTACTCGTTTGACACTCTAAAGGTCGTCAACTATTTTAGGGTATTTTTAAGGAAGCGAAGCCGTGTAGGCGTGCATTTCATGATCCCACGGTAACCAATAACCGAGTAAGATTACTTGAGACTCTGTATTTAACTTGAGATTTTTTATTTGAGATTAAATGTACGGAGAACAACGCAGCATATTCAATGTTTTTTAATGTGAATCCCGAAAAAGGAAGCAAAGTAAGACATGATGACCATAGCAGATTCGATTCGAAAGACTAGTTAAATTAAGGTCAACGCACAATCTAACCGTAGGATTCGGTTAACTGTCTCCTTAACGGCTTAACTAACTACAGCTCCATGCATGCTTGCCAAGCACATGATCTGACTCTGACCAGACAAGTCCCTTAATTTAAAGTGATCCATCTCCATACATTACGCCACCGCCCCGTTATAAAAAGTACGCTTGGTAACTTCACATTGCACCATAATATCTCAGTATTATATGTTAATTTATTTTCATAATTTCCTCTTAAATATTTATTTTTTCCATCCTTTTCACACTAATTTATGTATTTTGTGTTAACTGATTTTTGAATTTTTTACGAATTGAAATTGATGGAGCTGAGGGAATATGTTGTGGGCATGTGTCTGACTTTAAAGTATGAACAACCTTATCCTCTATATTATCAAGCATCCGATCACAAGAAACACACTCACATGGGACGTGGAATTGGATTATGTACCAGGTACCTTTACGAAATTTCAGATTAAATTTAAATTGAATTTAATATTTTATTCCTAAATTTAAGGATTAGTTATCAAATTAGGTTATAGATTAGAATAAAAAAATATTATTATTGATTGTAAAATGTTGTAGGCAATGCCAAATCTTAACTTGACCAATGAAATGTACCCTTCGGATTTCACTTTCAAAACATACAAACACGAATTCAAATTGAGTGCATCAAAAGTAATTTATTATGAGTCAAAACTAAATAGTTTTAGCAAATGATTATGATAAAACTTTGTAAAATGATAATAAAATATATCAAAAATAAAATCAATTTAATAATCGCAACAAACAACAACATCGTGTCGAATACTTATGATTAGGATCATGTGTAGTTAGGACATCCGTACTCATGAGCTTTTCTTAGAGAAATTTCTCTTCAAGGAATTTCTCATGAAGCATAGAAGTTCTTTTTGATTTGCTCCAAGAGAAATTTTTCCAAAAAATAAAGTGAAAAATGAGAAATTTCTCCTCAAAAAATGACGCCCTTAACATCACTTTCCATTCACAAATGAAATGACGCAGTTTTCTATCCACCCTCTAGTCTATATACGTTGTGTCTGGATAAGATCAAATAATTGTGTTAGAATTTTACACACCACACCACGTGGTGTCTAGTTGTACTGCAATTCCCTTATGGTATCCATTCTCATTTGCAGTTTTCTTGTTTACTTCTATAGTAATTTTAATTATAAGACAGATAGAATAATAATAAAACTTAAATATTAGCAAAAGAATAAATTAATATGAATTTGTCCATAACTTGACCATTTAAAAAACTTAAAATAATTTATTTTAAGTCTGTTTGAGTTTAAAAAAATTAGTTGAATTGCAACGATATCCACTTGGGGAGTTCACATGGTGCCCTCATACTATATTGTTTCGCTGTCCCAATCACTTTTCAAACAACTTGTATATCTTTCACCTTATGTACCGATTTTAAACTTCCATACAACTATGAAAAAGTATGCATTGGGTATACAACCTACCCATACAAAATTGGCTTCTAGAAGGTTTAACAAAAGCACTGAAAATATGTTTCAGAAATATTGAAATGAAAAGTTCTCATCATGCTGTGTCATTTTCATTAGCATTTTTTTGGGAGAAATGCTATAATAAAATGAATAATATCCATTCATATTTTATCCAGAAAATGGACTTCGTATGCTGCAATTTGCAATGAATTCAAAATTATTTTGTTTAATTTAAATCTCGATTTTTAAATTATTAAACTCATTATAACATGACATATTTTTTATGCAAACTACGTTGTTCTGAAGTTGTAAATTGCCGTAGGCCGTATTAGATCTGATTTTCACATAATTATATTAAGAGATAGTTGAGTAAATTAACTTTATGTTCTTTCTCAATTACCCATTTTAGTCTATGGTCCAAGGTTAATTAACTGCTCTTTAAGCTCGTAATGTTGATGCATACAACACTTCTCTTATAATTTGTTTTCTCCGACTTTTTATAAATAAAAAAGATACCTTAATTTATCAGAAAAATTAAGAATATTAATCAATGATTAAGCCATACCTGACTCTATTCAACCTATTGCATCATACATTTGATAAAACATGTACTTAGCCCTTTGAGATTACATTGGCCATTTAGATCAATTGACTTATAAAACTAACATAAAGACAAATCACATCTTCTAGACAACAACATCAAGAGCATGTTATGCGCTGCATGAAATACCCTTTTAATTTAACCTATAAAATTCTGGGACGACTGCTTCTAGACTCTTTTATTTCCACAACTAATAAATTATTGTCACATTTATTTATACGCCTTATCATAAATTATAAGTCAACTATGCAACTGACGTATGATCCTATCCAAACATCAAAAAAGTGTATAATTTTTTTTTGAACTTTTTCAATTAGAGTTATAATACACTGTTGCTAGTTGTTTGAACTTTGGTATGGACAATGCGTTCTTAAATACCAAAAAAATTCAAAATTTATGAGTAGCCTTTGATGTACCGGATTTCTAGATTGCGATATGTGATAAGAAATCTTGAATGAATCAAATAAATAAAGCGATAAATAAGCACATTTTTATTATTTTGACGATCGTCGTTTCATTCAGGATTACTCTTCTTTTATACATCAAAGTTCGAGAGTGAAAACGTTAAAAAATCATGCGTACTCAACAATGATGGAAGCGTACATCATTCATCTTTCTCGTACAGATTCCAAATCAAATGAGATATCTACGCCGACTGTTTGCTGACTCATCAACAATCCGCGTAGCAGCAGCGTTAACCACAGTCTTCTAACCACAGTTAAATCTCAAAATCCCTCATTCCCTCCTATAAATATAGCTCCTCACTCTTATCCGTTTCAAACTCCGATCTTCCTCAAACAAAATCCCAAATCAAATAAACCCTAAATTCACTCCAAATCAAATCTTTAAATTTCAATGGCTTCCATCTCATCCTTCTCCTCCATCGCTTCCCTCTCCGGCCTCAGTACCTCCGCCAATGTCTCCACTCGCCGCCCAGACTCCGTACGATTCCGTCCTTCCCAAATCTCCGCCGCATACGCCGCCGTCGATCGGCCGCGAATCTCGTCCTTGACAGCTACCAATTCATTATACGATGTGCTAGGCATTCAGACCAGCGCGACCTGTCATGAGATAAAGCAGGCGTATAGGCGATTAGCGAGAGTATCGCATCCTGACGTAGCTTGTTCCGGCGATGCCGAGTTTATTCGGATTCATTCGGCGTACGCGACGCTCTCCGATCCGGAGAAGCGAGCTGATTACGATCGTACGATGTTTGTGATACGGAGTCGTTTAATGAGCTCATCCCAGATGGGTACGGCGTCGTATGGAAACCGTAGATGGGAAACGGATCAATGCTGGTAGTTTGGTTAATTAGTAGTGTAATTATGTTGATTAGTGAAATCGGGCCAGTTTTATCCGAAGCCTGTTGTTGTTAATTAATTAATGAGGAAAAACACAGTTTCTTAATAGAGCTTTTTTTCATTTTGCATACTAATGACATTTCTTAATGAGACAACTCTAGTCTAAACTATGAAGTGAAGGCCAATAACATTAGTTGATGGTCATTATGTCGAGAACTGTTGTCGTAGTAACAGAATTCGGTCGATAAATGTCGAAGCGTTTTGCGTATGATTAGAAAGCAAGACCGTTTAGTTTGAGCAATTACTCCGGGCAGTACACATAAAAACACAATCCAGAATGAGATTCAGGTTCAGCACAAACATATACGCCTAAAATTGTTGTTTAATAGCATTTTTCTTGAATCAATGACATTTTTATATTGGATTCAATCAATAAGATGTGTTTTACAAACAAAGTCTGACTTCCATATGCTGATAGCTGAACAATTTGTCCCTGGTACACATGTTCAGCTTTGACAGAGTTTTTCTAGCCTGAAGACGCACTTGAAACTAATATGTACATAAACAATCAACACCGAACCTTTAAATGTTAGTACTCCATTAGTTACCAGAAGATGGGTTTCTTCTCATTCTGGCTCGTGTCACACGCAAGGTATCCTGCAAGAGGGAAGTAGTTGGCGGCGGGTTTGGTACTTTAGGCTCTGATGGAGCAGTTGAGTCAATCTGCATGTCTTCATTACCAGACAAAGCTGCTGATTGGCTGCTTGTTCCAGCAGCAGTATTTGAAGTCAGTATATTCTCATTTTGAGCCGATGCAGCTGTAGCTGGAGCAGTTTTTGGCACTTGAGGAAGAACCACATACTCTTCTTCAACATCTTCTTGACTTCGAGTATCCTGGCCTGAAGAAGAACTAGAAGTCGGAGATGGAGGTGCTTCAGTTTGAGGGTTCAGGTTAGTGGGCGTCTGATTTGGCACAGTTGAAGGTCTGCGTGCTCTGCCACCTGGCTGCCGCTGCAATGTCAATTGCTGACCGATAAGAGAAAAATACAATACTAATACGACTAGAGTCTAGACAGATGCCTTAATGGTATGGCTGACCGAAAAATAGGCAACAATAATAACTAGCAAGATCTGCTTTTCCACAAAACTATGTAGCTCCCACCATGCAGCTCATATTGAGTTCACAAGGGAATGAATTCACAAATATTTCTAAACTGTAGGCTGTCCACTTGTTAACCAAAGTAACTATGCATATAGGAGAACAACACTTACCGGAACTGGAGGAGTAGTTGGCACCGATTGAGCTGCAATATACTGTAAGATATCATAAATCCTAGTTTGGCTATATGTGGCAGCTTTCTGAAACGATACCACTGCAATATCTCCCACCCGAGTTTTTAATTCTAGCAAGTTGCGATCAATCTCCGTCTCATGCTTTGCCAGGTAAGGTCTAAAGAAAGAACTATAGACATATGTTGTTCCCTGTTAATGAGAGGCGCAAAGAATCTTTGATAAAATACTTCAAGAGTGTATGACATAGATGCCACTAAAAGTGAAAGAGGTTGATATACCTTAGTTTTCGGAAACCACAAATACACAATAAAAGCCAATTTTGCTTCACTGTACATAGGAATCCTGTTTTCAGAAAGGAAAGAGAATATTTTAGATACAAAACTAGATACCGAGTTTTCTGTACATCCATCTATCAGGTTTGGTATAAATACCATGAAATAAAGGCATCCCCTATCCTTTCACCAACAGTCAAAACAGCAACTAGAATCCTGCATCCAAGAAAATATACAAGTTTTACTTAACATTTGGCAATTCCTTTTTAAATAAAGAAAGAGAGAAGGTTAAATGCATATACCAGTATTTGCACCAGAAAAGAAGTTGTTCAATGTCAGGTTTATTCTGCTCAACACATTTATAACACACATAAGCAGGATACACATAGCCTAAAATCATCCTGCAGTTCAAAAGTATTGATTTAACATTTTATAATTGCATATGTAACTGCAAAGAAGAAAAAGAGAATCGTATAGTTTAGCATACACAAGTCCTCTAGTCAAGAAGCTTCCAATCATGTTTTCTTTCAATGAAAAGACCGGGTGCCCAAATTACGAATCTGCAGGTTGCCTCACAATTAGATATAAATGCTTTTCCTAATAAGTTGAGAAACAAAAATAGTTGGAACAGAAAAACGAAGTGCTGTCAAGAAAAAACAATCTGGTTAAATTCGCCGACTAAAAAGAAACTTCAAAAGTGGGGATTTTGTGAGTTCTGGAAAAACGTAACATTTGGGAAAACTAGGTTATCTGATATTTCATAACTTCAAGATCTGGCTTAAAAGCAACCAGACTGTAAAATTTCTCGCAAGATACAGTTAACAAGAAATTGATCCATCTGTCAGGATTTCAAAGGTTATCCAATGAACCAACATGGCTAAATTTCTAGCAACAGAAAATAAACCGGTCTACAGCAGAGACACTCGGAAAGCACAACATGCATTCAAATTCATGACAAGCAAGGGACTCCAGAGTAGATTTCAATGAGTCTCACAAGAAATCGGAATCCAAAATATTCGAGGATACATCCAATCGCTGTAAGGTAAACTAAATACATTGATAAAAATCCACACATAAAAACCAAAATCTTTCTCAAAATCATCAAATGGTTTTTCTTAAAATGAACCTCATAAATTGCGATAAAATAATATAATAACGAACTAATAGCAACATCTAGTGAAACGTACTTTTCTTATCAATTAGGGTTTCATTTCACGCCTTTCAATCAATCAGCAACCAAAAGCAATCAATTCATCATCTTCAGTTCAAATTCAAAAATAAAGCCACTAGATTGAAGATTAATTGCATAAAGAAACACGTCAAGAACAAGAAGCATCTTCAATTAGATGAGACCGCAAATTTGAACTGCGAGATTGTACGAATTTAAAAACTGAAATTGAAAAAGGAACGGCGAGACTTGGGAGTCGACGCTTACCGTGATTGGATACGTCAACGGAGAAGCTACTGAGTCAACGATGTTACATAGGCGGAGGTGAAACGGAGAGAATAAGAGAGACGGAGGAAACTTGCTAACGAGATAAACCCAGTTTTGAAAGTCACGTCAGTCAATATTCTTAATTTTTAAAAATAAAATAATTATTACTAATTCATCAAATGGACAAACCCATATTCAAAGCGGATATGCACTTAGGTGAACTTGAACCCCGACCTCTGCCAGAGACCGAGTGACTAACCATTAGGCTGCTAATCCTTTTGCAGTCAATATTCTTAATTTTAAATAGATTGTTTATTGGTTTGCTTGTAAAAATATGAATCTGTGAAGATGTTAGAATCGAACGTTTATGAATTTTGACGGACAAGATTCACATAAATAATAAATATAATTGTAAAATCGTAATATCAATCAGTCAGGGATATTTTCAAAAAAAAAGTAAATATTTGTAAGAATACAATCTCGATTATTAATTACTTATAATTTAACTAAAAAAATAATCGTCAATTTCCAATTGTTCGTTTTTTGTAAATCCAACCGTACAGTTAATTGAAAATCAACTTTAATATCAATTGTCAGATTAATTAAATTAACTATTGAAATTATTTCATTTTGTCTTACAAAAACCCATCGTTCTTTCTGATCTTATTCCTCAATCAATTGATTTAATTGAAAAATTAATTTTATTTTTAATCATCTGATTAATCAAATATATGCTAAAATTACTATTGATTTAAAAAACCATATGAGATACGGTTGCAAGAGATGGTATAAGGAGTTAGGATCAAGAAGGACATCAATTTCGTGTAAGACTAAAGGACGTAATCTCATCCGTTGATTTTGATTAATCAACGGTTGAGATTAAATTTATTTATTGATTAAATTGGGCGATTGAGTTTGCAAATACACGGACGGTTATATTTGGCGATTTTTTTTTTCTTTAAATCTCACCGTCTTACAAAAAAACAAAGTATCCTTCTTGAACCTTTCTCGGTATAAGAATATAAGTGACTTGCTCAGAATTACATTTGATCAATCATCAATACAATATAACCAACCAAAGGAAGTAATCTAGCAAACGACAAGGAAGGATAGTTGAAGAAAACATCCTAGGAAATTCGGAACAACAAATAAGTATCCGTGCTCAAAGACGAAACGAAGTAAAAATCTCCAAACAAGTTAATATATTATTGACTTGCTCGTTTTTTTTATAAATGACTTAAGCTCAAGTCAAATTTCTCACTGGCCAACTCGATAAATTAACAAACAAATTATCCGTAAGATAATACTCTTGACCTTTTTTATTTGTCGCCAATTCATTACGTGACTGTTTAAAAAATCGATAAGAAGTACGTATCAACAAAATAAAAAATAATAGAAATACGCATAGTTAGAAAAATGGATGTCAAGGCTAAACACATGTGTTTGTTCAAGAAAAGTATAGCTAATCTAAAGTATGATCAAATTCAAAGAAAACATTTTCATCATTTTCTTCGACTGAGAAAATTGATAGTTTAAAATTTCTCCGAAACATGAGGATATTCGCCTTCTAAATCCCTGCATCCGCCACTGATTATCCTAGGCCGAACTGCGCTTGTTTCCCGGTCCAAATTTGAGAGAATAATGGTCATATGATTTCATGGGGCTCTAAAAATTCTTGCTTTATGTCTTGATCTTGATTATCTTTCATTGATTGTTTGCATAATGGCTTGAAGTTTTTCCTTGACAGGATAAGATTATCTGCAAATTCTAGATACAACAAAATCAATATTGTGATGACTTTGGTATCAAGTAAATATGTACAACTCAATAATTTATGTGATCATTAAGATGTGTATAGTAAGAGTAAAATTCAAGAAGACATTTAAATATATGTGAGATTGTGAGAAACAATTTTGATCGTTGATTATAAATAAATAATTCAACGGATGTAATTTATTCCTTAAACAAAAATGTCAAATTTAACCGTTAGGTTTTTTTTTGCAAATTCCACCGCCGATTTAATAAAAACCAACTTTAATCTCAACCGTCGGATTATCAAAATCAACGATTGAGATTAAGTCCATCTGTCTCACGTATAGTTATTATTTCTTTTGAATTCTACCCGTTAATACACTATGTAATTAATTTTGACTTAAATAAAGTATTCGTGAAATTATTCCGTACTGTTTTACAAAATCATAAAAATTAGGAAATTTAAATTGTACCAATAAATTCAGCACCATATGATCTTAAACCTCATGATACTAACGAGACACCAATGACGAAAGATGTGTTTTGTTGTGTGGCTGGTTGAGTTTTTGTGTCCTGTTATCCTTTTTTGAATGATATCACCAATTTATTCAAAAAAAAATGACGAAAGATGTGGGTTGAAGTTTGATTAGTGGGAAAGAGTGCTGTTATTTTGCGAATTTTCTGCACATTTTGCATATTCGAGTTAATTATTTTACTTTTAAATATAAGGTTTGCACATATGATTGTGCATTATTTGTGCATTCTTTCATTTGTGAATTTGCAAAAAGCATAAAATTTTGTATAAATATGAGGGTCGTAGCGTGTTCGCACGCCAAGTAGGAGTCGTCAATGACTTCGTGGGAGATGCTACCAAGCAGTGGCGGATCCAAGGGGGTCTTGGAGGGTCGGCCGACCCTCCTTGATTATGGTGCAGTGGTTGAAATCATATAAATGTTCTAGCAGACTCGAGTTCGAAACTTCCATTCTTCGTTTATTATTTTTGTAATTCAAGGTTCTTCTTATATAAATTAAAATTTATTACAACTTACGGCTTGTTTATTTTGTGGTGAGATAAACATGATCTAAATATTTGTACTTATTTATGGGATTAGATTACATCTAAAAATAATAACTAAAATATACGTATAATTGTATCATATTTATTTATTTTCTAATGAGATAAAAAAATTTTACCCCTTTCAAAAGTGTCTGGATCCGCCACTGCTAGATGACTCACGCAAAATCATACTTAAAAGATGCCAAACAACCCTGACAACTTCAGCAGTTCTTTCTGTTTAATTTCATGCAATTCAAGTAACTTGAATTATCTCATCTATGGTGATATAAAGCAAAACACACCTAACTGGATATCTTGCCAACAACCGAGTCATGTGGCTTTTCTACAAGCAGTAAAGATAGACACCAGCAAAAAAGGTTGACATGGGATTTTATGGGGCTAGGGTAACATGGGCATTCATGTGACATTATTCTTCAAGTGGTACGTAAACTTTGGTACTGGCTTACACATGCTTCTTCCACTGTGCACCGTGCATATGAAATATTTCTCTCTCTATCTCTTAGTTAATGTTTTAGGGCATATGCTTTGAAATCACATCAAGAACTCTAGTGGGACCATTTTACTAGATTTGATCCGAGGTGTATCTTGAAATTTCACTCTCAAAATGACTATTTGAGAACATGAGAGAATGGCCACAGCAACATTCAAGTTATTAGTCTTAGAGCTTTGTTTAGAACAAATAACATCAAAATATTCTTAAAATATCGAGAGTTTGAGATTGTGAGGTTTTTTGTCCAAAATCTTGGTATGCGCCAATTATCGGTGCATACGAAATTTCTTTACAATATTCGCTAAATGGATGTAAATCAAATTTTTAGGGTTCGATCACCATGCACAAGCACAATAGGGACCTAGTAATTAAGCTAATACGTTGGTGAAGTCTCTTGAAAGTAAGCTTTGTATGGACCACATTTGTTAGCTCTTGTTCGTCAGTTATTTAAGGAAGATTTGTATCTCTAACTTTTCACACATTTAATTAATAAGGAAGATTCATAGAAAAATTTGTAGACTTCTCTCTTGGAAACATTGTTTACATTAAAACGGCAAAGCGTACGAAATGAAAATTTCACACTTAATTTGATTCAAAGATATGAAAATATTCGGATTTCAAATTTGGATTTTTAATTCCTTCTATCCTTACCGTAGAATCTCGACTTTTGCCAATTGAGATGATGCTGATGAGTTTTAGTATTAATTTGATTTGTGACAAAAAGATTAAATTGAAATATTAACTCCTCACACATTATTTATCCTATATATAAAACTCAAGGAGTGGAATTGACACTTACAAATACCATCTTATAATAAAAAAATAATGTATATGCACGTATTATATGTGCACCAATTACTAGTACGAAGATAAATGAAGCTGGTCATGTAAAGTAACAAAGGTGGTCGCAAACGGTAATAATAAATGAAGAAACAAAAAGATGATAAGGGACTACACAAGGACAAGCCGGACAGTGCCGTATAAAGCAATAAGTCTGGTCGTTTTTCAGTACATAAATATAAAAATCAGTAGCATATGCATTCTGCCTGAGCCTCAGAACATGGGAAACTGCACTTGCACTTGTACAAAAAAATTGCGATATTAAGCAATGCATTGATTTATGATATGATGAAGAGTTGTCACATTGAGTCTCACTATATTTGCATGTCAATTTATTGCCTTGATTAGGACATAACCTATCACTTATTTTGTAGTCTAATTAAATTTGTTTATTTTTTAGAGGGACCATTTTGCGATTTTGAGTTCCATGAGTTGTGTTCTGTAAGACCTTAATGCGCGGAGTCTTGTTTTTTTGATTTGTCAAGTCCGACATAAACATGAATCATGATCAAGGTCCAAATGTACATGACGTTGTGAGTGACATGAGATTTGTTTCAAATGATTTTGATTATCTTTTAAATACTGTTGTTAAATCATGTTTCACACGCGATTCCAAGTTCCTACTCATGTTCGACAGAACTAATTCATAAGTTTTGATTTTATATTTATTATATAAGTTAGTCATTTCGTCTCTTAATCTCTTCATTTATTAGGTGATGTGAGACATATTATCTTGTGAGCGTGCTCCACCGACGTTCGGTATGACCAAACTACCCTCGGATAATGAAGTAAAATAAGGGTGAAAATGTATTTTTGGTATTGAGAAAAGTTAATTGATATCAGCGGATTAGATTACTCTTCTCTTACCTTATTGCGTATTTACAACAAGGTGGATATTGGAATACTCAAAAAAAAACTTGGAAAAGAGAAAAACCAAATCCTATAGAGAATAAAGACTACCCAACAGAAACATGTGATAGAAAAGTGAGTAAATAAATGAGTATGAAAAATATGAAGATGGGAAAGTATCTGCAGCCTGATGCAGAAGACACATGCGAGTAGCTGCTGCTAGTAGTAGCAGTAGTAGTACCTGCTGCTGCACTGCATCAGAGTTAGCTTTGTTAGTTGATGCAGAATCACAAGCCCACCACCACCAGCAACATGCAGATGCAGCAATAGCATTCATTTTTCAGTTGTGGGATGACCAAAACCAAAACCTCCACCACTGACCCACTTCATAATACTGTGTGTACTTTTCAGTACAAATGTACAACTTCATTATACTATTCAAACTTCAAATCTGCATTACAATACTTTGAAATTAATTAGTTGCAGGTAAGATTAATAGGCATGAGAAAAAGTGATACTAGAAATTTACTTTTACAGCTTTTCATGATACTAGAGAGATCCACCAAAATATATTTGATTCTAAGATCCTATTTTTTGGTATTTGTTTATTACTATGTGATCTTGAACAGTCAATATTTAAGTTGACTGACTCTCCTTTATTGATTTCTGCAGCTGCATGAGCTTGGTAGTTTCAGTTATAATTAGGTATTACAGTTAAAGGTATGCTCATATAACAACACTTAACATGGATTTTGTTGAGAGGAATTGACATGAACTAAAATTGAAAATGCTGATTTCCTGCTGAAGTAGATCTGATCTTAACATCTTGTTACTTGGAATATATGTGGAGCAAACTAATAGATAGTAGTACACAAGGAGGGACATTAGTGTCCTATGTCCTGTCAACATTAAGGTCCTAAACCATTGGGCTTGGTCACCAAATATGTCTCAATACAACAATAAGATGCTCTGATGAAAACCTAAGCTTGTTTAGAGGCCAGGCTACTAACCACAACCCCCATCCCCACATGCCCACATGCCAGTGTTTGTCTTCTCACCCTAGCCTCAATAAGTACCCTTCCTTAAGTCCTCAGTCCTACCGCTACCACACCAACTCCCACTTTCTTCTCCCAAGCACAAACCATTAGTGACCCTCTTCAAAGTTCACATTTCTACCAGATGGGTATCATCAAAAGATCAAACAAGTTGCCTCAATCAGCAGTTCTGAAGCAGATCATCAAGAAATGTTCAAGCTTTGCCAAGAACAACAACCAAGCTTATGATGAACTAGGCCTCCCTTTGGATGTTCCAAAAGGCCATTTTCCTGTTTATGTGGGAGAAAACAGAACTAGGTACATTGTCCCAATCTCATTCCTCACTAAGCCTGAGTTCCAAATCCTGCTCCAGTTAGCTGAGGAGGAGTTTGGGTTTGATCATGACATGGGTCTTACTCTCCCATGTCAACAAGTTGTGTTTGAATCCATCATTTCAACCCTAAGATGAACAAGTTTGAACAAACCCAATGAGACAAGGATGATGAAGATATTGAGAGTACAAAGATGAAGCTGCATGACCTGCTTCTCTGTTCTTCAATTTATCTCCTTTAAATTTTACCTATTTGTCATATGATTATGTCACACATTAAGCTTAGTAAGTACTATTGAGTAGTGTGACTAAGCTAAGTAGCTAGCACTAACCCTAGACCCATATTGGAGGATTATAATTATTGTTAACCTCTCAAGGTCTTCTTAATCTTAGCTATGTTTTTTAGCATGTAAATATTGTTAAATGTTACCCACCAAAATAGTTTATCTTGGATTTGATTAATGGTAAACTACTCATATCCTACTTACTAGTTTGCTGCTTTCTCACATTTATTTATGTGTTTAATTAGATTCATCAAATTAAGTAAATGGGTATTTTTAATTTGAAGATTTGTTCTTGTGATTTCAATCACTAATAGGATTTACTAACTTCAAAAATATTGATTACTTCAATCAGTTATGAAACAGCTCAAGAGTTAAACTTAATCCAATTATTTTAATACCAAAGATGAGAATGAACAAACAAGCATCAGTTACTATATTTTGATGAAGCCACAAAGACAAAGGCCGTCCCGAATGGAGTTGTCGAGTGGGTGGGCATAAGGACAAGATAATTCAAAATCCTGAGTTCGAACCCCTGCCAAACACTTGCAACATTATTCCAAACGGAAGAAAACAAACGACTCGACAACAGTACGTAGTAACAAGCTTGAAACCTGAGCTTTAGGATTTATCATTTGGCTTATTTATCAATCATCCCAAACCGAGTCCATAATGACGTACTTAATGATGCTTTGAAGCCCCTCTGGAAATGTAATGTAGTCACCATCCTTGTACAGAACATCCAATATTTGTGCTTTATTCAATAACCTGAACATCAACACTTGAGGGATGCCTCCAGGATTGAGGCAAGCTTCGTTTAGATCTTTCCAGTTGCTTGTCACAATCTCTTTCAGTGCAATTCTTGCTTCTTCTATTGTAACTCCATATTCCATCATATAACATTCCACTGATGTGTTCTTTTCTTCCACCTACATTTAAAAAAGTCATATATCAGTTCAAAAAAGAAAATTACTCGAGGAAATGACGAGTGAAAACAATTTGAAAGATTAGGTATTTACATGATGTGAGGCAATATCATTCAGGACCCTCCCAATAGAATTTACTGCCATGACAGCTACGGGCATTGAGCTGATCCATTGATAAACATGTTCTGCAACATACAAATCTTCCATAGCAGCAAAAGTAAGAGCGGCAAACAATCCTTGACAAGTGGAAACTAATCCAATGCTGAGATAATCTTCCACTGTTTGAGTATCCTTCTCTTTGCAAATTTTGAATTCCTGGAGAATTGCCATGTTTGCTTTCTTCATCTGGTCAAGAAAAGGTGTAAAACCAATAGATTTAGTCTTAAAAATAATTTCAGGGCAATATCAAAATTTTGTTTTAATTATTTTTTGTTACTTCTTCAATAGCATATTGCACATTTCTAGTCGGTCTTCCCTGTTTCTCTACTTTTTCTTCAAAATCTTTGAAAAATCCCAGTGTTGCTTTGTAGCCTTCTTTCAAATATTCTTCAGGGAGCTCATCGATACAGTTCATATCCCACCTAATATTCTTAAAAATATCAGATTTACAAACAAATAAGTAAAAAATAACAGTTATTTGCATGCTTAGAATTGAACAGTACCTTTGTATAGCATTTGTGAAGAGTTCAACTTCTTCTAGTGTTGCATATACGTCGTAAATATCATCTACGATTGTTAAGATGCATATTAGTTTGGCTAGAGAGCATCTTGCAAATGAATATTCACGTTCCCAGTAAATCGCCATTGCCCAAAAGAAGAACTCCACAACCCGGTCTCTCGTGAAATGGAATGTCTTCGTATATTCTGCATCTTTCCACCATCTGAAGAATGAGCAGAGATAATAAGCGAATAAATTAAGATCAATAACTTTTAGACTATTTGTGGATACATAAATGGGGTGCATGAAGTTAAGTTGTAATTACTGAGTAAGACTTCTCAGTTCTGCTTGGTAGAGTTCTTGCAGTCCCTGAAAGTCCATCCTAGCAAATTTGAGCAGATTCTCATTGTGTGTTACATCAAGTTTGTACATGTCCAAGAAGTGTCGTGTTCTTAAGCGAGCTGGTTCCTTGAGTATAGGCCGGTTAAGAGCATGCCTTATTTTACAAGCAAGAACAGGTTCAATACTATTGTTGTCACTTACAAGTGACTTGAGATTAGCAGCACTGAAAAGCTGAGCTTCATCAAGAATGGTCTCCCCATGGAGGCTAAAATGTGAGGCCTCGTAAAGATTGAGCAGACCCTTAGGGTTCTTTGTTAAACAATCCATGAACATATTAGTCTTACAATCCTTAAAATTCAGAAACAAATCTGTGCAGCAAAAGACGTAACAAACATCAGACATCAGTTTCACAATAATCGAGCATTTATCATTTGGAACTATTTATTAACGTGTACCTGAGGATATTGCATAGCCATGTTGTCTCAGGAGTCTGAATGTGAGTGCATCACGGTCTAAATCGTTAACACGATAAGTTTCTTTGTTAGTATACTGATCATACACCATATGCAGTATTCTTTCAATCTCTGGCTTAAAGTAATAAGCCACGCCTAAGCCCTCCATGGTATCAATCAACTCAAGCATCTCTAAAGGCTTCTCATTGTACTTGGTTTCAGCTTCAATTAGCATCTTTCTCGCTTCTTCTTTCATCTCTTCAAAGGCCTCGTCAGGTTTACCCACCTGATGACCCAAGGAAATTTTTAAAAAAAACTCAGATGATCGAGAAAAAACAAATAAATACATTCAGTTAACTGTGGAATGTGAATCATATTATGAACTTATAAAGCTCACATATGCTCCATTGCATGTGTGCGAAAGGAAGTGATGACCCCATATGCTGGGACTATAAGCTATCGGAGGACGTCCCGTTGTAACTGAAGTTTTGATTTCTGGCATTGAAAACATTACCAGAAACTACTAAATGAGTCAAGGCACAGGGTTGATGTGCAAAGTGTGAGACATATGATGCCTTATATAGCCAAGGCAATTACACCCTACACCAAATCTTCATATAGACACTATTTAAGAGTTAAATCATAATGTACACATATTTTCTACAAATGGCTGTACACAATGAATCGCGCACCTTTATACTTATATACTCTGCATTCTGCACATACATGTCCCGATCTGCTCGCAGATAGACATCTGCAAGGAACTAAGATAATTTCTACTAAGAAAAGATAAGCATTTACTTGTCAACAACAAACTGATCCGGACAAATGTAATAAAAAATTTGATACTAATATATAAAATATAGGCAACCACAAACATTGGTTAAGTTGAGAATTAATTTAGATTTTGAAAGAGCAATAAATAACTTGTTTAGTGGACTAGTAATTGTAGTGTCATGGGACCATCTAATTTAAGTTTATTATTTTTGAGATTTTTATTGCTTATCACATTTAGTTTCCATACCGCCATGTCCAAATTCATTTCAGATCTGTGCTTCTATAAATGCGAATCTCACCTAAACATATGCTTGTAAGAAAAACTTGTTTGAGTCACTATACAAAGTAATCAAATGGTATTAGAAGCAAAACTTTTAATTGACTTACAGTTTGGTACATTCTTCACTTCCCCAAGTCATTTGTCTTCCATCCCAACGGCTCTCTGTTAACAAAATTATCTGGTCTTGAAGGATTTTCATCTCTTTTCCGATCGAAGACACAAGTTGGCTCAGATGAGAAATCAGAAGTTAAAAAAGTCTGCATTGTCTGAACTCAGGTCCAAACGTTCGATGTAATTTATAAGCAAATATTTTCTCCAAGAATCTGGTCTTTAATTAAAAGGAAGGTGCTGCCTTCTATTATTTCAGAAACTCAAAGCGCTTTATACCTGACACAACTAATTAAAACAATGAGAAAGCATGCAAAAATCAAATGATCAAAATGGATTATTTCAAATTATCAAAATGCAAAGCATGCAAAAATTTAGATATATTTATATCACTTGAGCTCAAAACGAGAAAATCATATGATCAAGTAGAGTAAAATATGTAGAAAAGGTTCATTTGCCCTTACACTGATGGACTATGATCTACACAAAACTGTATCTACATGGTCACATCAAGAAATATGGTAACTGGTTAACAATAAAAAAATTTAAGAGAGGATCTCAGTCCTAAATATTTTTAATCTACACAGAATCAAATTAATCATAGAAAGAATATTTTTATTTGTGTCACTTTATCAAATTTCTCCAGAAGGTTCGAACCTTTGGTGACCCTTTATTTTTCTTTAAAGACCATATATCAAATTATAAAAATAAAATATCTCTATAGCCAGAAAATCAACAGTGCAACACCCAAAGGTTAGTAACATGCAGCACTTGATATTTAGAGGAAGTGTCAATGGTATTTTAGGAGTTAAACACGCAGAAAATAACTCAAAACAATTGGAGCTACCAGTTGCATTTTGTATAACTTGGTGACTTTTAATCTTCCACGTCAATTCTGCATCAAACTCCAGAGTCCAGAGGTTTATAGCCAAACTCTTCCCCATAATTTTACCAAAACACTTCAAAGAACAAGCCAACTGATCATAAAATACCGAATAAAATATTTTTTTACAACATCTAATGTGACTGTACTCAGTTTCCATTTGTATGGCCCTTTTCTATACCATTTCATCGCTCAGGGAATTCTACTTTCAGTTCAAATAGTATCACTAATCCTAGTAACATACTGTTGAAAATAGCGGAAAACAGGTTTACAATTTCCCATGCGTGATAGATAACCAGCAAGGATTCCAAAGTACCATACCTTTAAAATGTGGCTTAGTAGATTTAAACAATACTGGATGTACAGCTGAAAGCCTATATCCTTCTTCTAGATGCAGTGTCCTGCCAAAATTGTATGAAAGTCTTTCTCAAGTGTTGGTATGAAAGTTAAGGAAGATACTGAAATGCTTGCATTGACGAACCACTAGGTGATGTAGGCAAAGGGCTAACTTCAGAGTTGAAGGGGATTGATGGGTCAGCATACATATTTGTTAACCTTGAGTGGCTCCCTGTTAGGTTTAACTGAATTGGAGCAGCTCCCTCTGATTGATCAATTGCATCAACCACTTGGAGTGCCTCACTTCAAAGAGATCTAAGAACCTCAGCTTGGGGTCG
Organism: Sedum album; assembly: GCA_006409495.1. NCBI lineage: Eukaryota > Viridiplantae > Streptophyta > Magnoliopsida > Saxifragales > Crassulaceae > Sedum > Sedum album. Next base: position 18,249 of record QZGG01001456.1, on the reverse strand, counting down.
CATAGATGCAAAATGCTTCCCAAACTGAGAAACGGTTTCTTTGCATTTCACAAGTTTCTTGGCAGCAGCTGCGAGTTCTATTTCCTGAAGTTGCAAACAGTGTAGTTAGCAGAAACTAAAAATATTTTGAAAGCTTATTTCATAATGAAACATTTCAGCTTTGTTCAGGCTGATCAGAGTTCATAAATGCTTATGTTAAGGTTACAATACGTAAATGAAATTCACCTTCTGCATGTTGGAGTAAGTTCCACATTCTGATGAAGCTAAGATGTCCCTTTTTCTGAGGACAATAAGAAGAGAACATTCAATCACTATCATCGCTCAGTAGTCAGTGACCCCAAATTAAAGGAGCATAGCAGCCGGTGTTTAGTTTATCAAATTTAAATACATTTTGAAATTACTGAAGTCATCACTTACTTTTTACTGATTATTCAAGTAGAAGGCCATACTCTGGGAACTTCAATTTCAGTTTTGGCAACATGCTCTGAAATCTATAAAGATGTGTGTTATCATCATGTCGCCAACCGGAGAAGATCAACTTCATTTTCCAACTCCGCTTGTGCTTCAAGTGATCTGTATGACTCTGCAATACACACTTCAGCTGCGTCTCCATAAACTATTTGATCCTTCAGCAACAGCCATTTGCGATTTGAGCACTTCAAGAAGCTGTTCTGCTTTGAATAAATTAGACTCAGATTCACTATAAATTTTTCATTCTCCAACATTAATTCCTTTAAATCATCAAAGCTTGATTCCATAACTGAGACTGAGTCAAAGAAAGCCAAAATCCAAACCTAAATAAAGAAACACTCACTAGTTTGCTGAAGCAGACAATCAAATTAACCACCTCCGACTCGATCCAAAGCACCCTTCAAAAAAATGCAACAACAATCGTGAACCGTTGGTCGCCAAAAATTAGGGTTAAAGATCAAACTAGGGTTTAAACGTGTGTTAATCTATCATGACAGTTATCTCTTTGAAATCACAATTTTTCCATTATAACCCCTAATGCCTTTCGTAATTACTTTAATGATTCTTCCGCATTGTCTCCCACGAGGGACCAAGACTATCTGGCCATCACCTCTTCTGCATAATTATTTTAATAATTTAACTAATTATTTGTTTCAATAAAATATAATTAATAAATATAGGTGTGAAATAGTAAGACAAAATCTTAACAGTTGATTTTGATAATCTAATGATTGCGATTAAGTTGTTATTTAATTAAAGTAGGGGAAAACTTAGCACATACAAGGCGAGTAGATATTGTTTCATCTCATCCGTTAGATTGAGAAAATGAACAAATGAAATAAAGTTTTACCTTCTCACAATTACTAGTATTTTTTGCACATTAACATATGCGTATTAATTGATATAAAAATGTACATAATAAAGTAATTAAAGAGAAATGCAGGGGTATTATCGGGATGAGAATTGTGGCTTCAAGAAGAAACCGTCAATTCCATCCCTTGCATTTTAAATATAGGATAGATTTGAATGTCTCACTAAAACCTTTTCCAATAAATACAATATAATTGGTATTATTTAATCACTGTGCACAAAATTATGCACCAATTAATTTTATTTAATCGAACCACGTCATTAGCCATTCCAAGTCTTGAGACCTCGTTGAACCATTTGTTTCTTGCATATAAAATTTGACGTACAAAGGAGCGATCATTTGCGACTCAGGGTCTGGGTTTGCGAATCTGAGACCGTTGGATAAATTTGATCCAACCGTCCACAAATTTTACTTTTACATTTTTATCTTTTTCTGCAAAAAGTCAAAGTGCACAAATTCGGTCAAAATATGCATACAGTTAACTCAAAAAATGCAAATAGCTTAATTTTCAAAATGCACATATGCAAGGGAATCTCAAAGGAACTGCACTCTTGATGTATAAATATGAAGAAGTTTCTTCATGTGAATTTTTTTGTGTGAAGTTGAGAATCCGTAATATTACGTGTAATTTATTTTTATTATTTATTTGTTGACACAATTTCGTACATTAATAAAATACAATTGACGGATGCAATGTAAGGTTCACGAGTTTACCAGTAAAAGATGGTTTCACGTGAGTAAACCACTGAATATCAATATTATCGAGTATGGATTAAGTTGTAGGAGGATAACTAAATGTTTGTGAGATTGAAGTACATCATTCCAATTGTTGATAATAGCCTCAACAATGGGCCGGGTAGGGCCGGCCCGAGCCCGATATATGAGGCTTAGGGTCGGGCCAACCGCAAATTTGTATACCCGTTACTATTACTACGGTCGGGTAGGGCCGGACTTCGCCTTTTTTATGAAGCCTTTTGAAGCCTTAAGCCCTATATTTTTAAGGCAAGGTTGGCCCAGCCTTAAGGCGGCCCTAAAAGCTCATTAATTTCTTTTAATTACAAAATATTTTTCTAAATTTACAGTTTATAACATGAATAATCAAATGTTTTAAGTATGTTATATTAACTAGTAGTTTGATGCACATTTGTGCACTAATTAATCTAAAATATGCTTAAAATAACATAAAATAATAAATATGCAGTCTATCATAACTATATAATTATATGAAATCGTAATTATTGATTTAACCAGGGGTAAAATGGGGATGTGAATTGTGGCTTCAAAAAAACCGCCAATTCACACCCTTGGGCTTTATATATAGGAAGATAAAACGTAAAACTATACATTTAAGTAAAATTAAGCCTATATTAAGGATTTTATTAAAAAATACAGATATATTTTAGAGCTCGTGGGCAGGGCTGGGCTTTGCCACTACGCCCGTGTTCGATTATTGACCCTTAGGGTCGGGCTTTTTAGGGTCGACCTTAGGGCAAGGTCGAGCTTTGAACCGAACGGTCTTAGGGCCGACCTTAGGGCTTTCGAGCCATAAGGCTAAATGTTATGGCCTCTTGATAACTAGTCATCTGACGATTGGTATTGATAACCGTCAATCACAACCGCACGTATTTTTTACAAATCTAATCGTCATATTTAATTAAAATTAACTTTAATTTCAACCGTCAAATCAACCAAATCAACGATTGAGATTAAATATTTTTGTCTTACAAAAACATATCATGTGGCAGAAGGGGTGGTGACCAGATGGTCATGTTCTTGGTCAAGTAACCAAGAGCGCTCGAGTTCGAGTCGCCCTGGACGCATCATTTCTCATATTTTGTGAGAAGTGCTCCTCCCTTGTGGGAGGCTTGGATGTCCGTTGTTGTGACAAGAGTTTCAAATGATTAGAATAGATATCTTGTATACGATCTCGATCTCTATGAATTGTACTCAATGTAACCGCTATCGGAAAAAAAACATATCATGTGTAAAGTAATTAATAATTAATTGACGGAATATATGTAATTATGCCATTATAGGATGTGAATTGTGATCTCAAAAAATAGTCAATCACAACGTGACCAAGCAAGCCCACGTCCATAAGAGAGGAACACTTCTTGGTGGCCAGACTAAGAGCATTGGCATTACACCACTAGATCAAGAGCATGGCACGTACGTGAATGAATTAAGTATATTGATGATCAAGCATATAAAAACATTATTTTACAGCACCAGCTGCCAAAAATAATTGTTGATGATTGGAAGAAAACAATCAAGGATGAAGTAAACTAGATAGTAATGAGAAGAGGATTGTTGCATCGAATGGTTAAGCAGTGCATGTTATTGTTTGTGTAGTTGAACCAGATGTGTACGTAGAGATCTTAGAAGTGAAAGCTCAAGCCTTGCATATTATTGTTGGTGCAGTTGAACCAGATGGGGACTATGCGATCTTAAAATTGAAGCTGTCAAAAATGCATCAAACATACTTCAAAATACATACAATTATTAGTAACTGAAGGATAAAGAAGGCAACAAAAACCCTAATAGGTAAAATTGTTATTACTTATTTGACAAAAGGCACAAAGCTAAGACAACATTATTCCAACAGAAGAAAATAAACGTAGTAACAAGTGTGAAACTTGAGCATTAGGAGTTATCATTTGGCTTAGTTAGTTAGGTTAGTTATCAATATCCCAAACCGAGTCCATAACGACGTACTTAATGATGCTTTTTAGACCATCTGGGAATGTGATGTAGTCACCATCCCTGTATAGAACATCCATAATTTGAGCTTTATTCAGAAACCTAAACATCAACACTTGTGGGATGCTTCCAGGGTTGAGGCATGCTTCGTTTACATCTTTCCATTTGCTTGTCACAATCTCTTTCAGTGCATTTTTTGCTTCTTCTATAGTTACTCCATATTGCTTCATATATATTTCCACTGATGTGTTCTTTTCTTCCACCTGCATTTTACAAAATGGCGCACATAAATTCAGATAAGAAAATAACTTCCAGGGAATATACCGAGCAAACACAATGAAAAATATTGGGTATGTACGTAATGTGAGGCCATATCATTCATGATCCTCCCAATATAATTTACTGCCATGACGGGTTTGGGCATCGTGCTGATCCATTGAAAAACATGTTCTGTAATAAACGGATCTTCCATAGCAGCAAAAGAAACCGCAGCAAACACTCCTTGACAAGTTGTAACTAATCCAAGGCTGAGATAATCTTCCACTGTTTGAGTATCCTTTCCTTTGCAAATTTTGAATTCCTCGAACCACGCTATGATCACTTTCTTCATCTGCTAAGGAAGAAGTTTGAAAATAAAATATTAAGATTTAAATATCAAATTTGTGAATTTTGTTCATATTAGTTTTCGTTAATTACTTCTTTGATCGCATATTGCACATTGCTAGCTGGCCTTCCTTGTTTCATAACATTTTCTTCCAAATCTTTGAATAATCGCAGTGTTGCCTTGTAACCTTCTTTCAAGTATTCTTCGGGGAGCTTGTTGATAAAGTTCATATCCCACCTAATATGCATCAAATATCAAATTTTCCGAACAAAAAAGTATCCTTTTACACAGTTATTTGTCATGCTTAGAATTGAACAGTACCTTTGTATAGAATCAGTGAAGAGTTTAACTTCTTCTTGTGTTGCATATACATCATAAATATCATCTATGATTGTCAAGGTGCACATTAGTTTGGCTAGAGAGCATCTTGCAAATGAATATTCACGTTCCCGGATAATCCCTGATGCCCAAAAGAAGAACTCCACGACTCGGTCTCTAGTGAAATGGAAAGTCTTCGTGTAATCTGCATCTTTCCACCACCTGAAAAATGATCAAATAACATGCTAGTTAAGTAAGAGCAATATTTTCTAACCTTTTCAACATTTTTCAATACATAAATGTGTGTGTTTGAAGTTAAGTGGTAATTACAGAGTAAGACTTCTCAATTCTGCTTGGTAGAGTTCCTGCAGTCCCTGATAGTCCATCCTAGCAAATTTGAGCAGTTCTCATTGTGTGTTACATCAAGTTTGTACATGTCCAAGAAGTATCTGTTCTAAGCGAGGTGGCTCTTTGAGTATAGGCCGGTTGAGAGCATGCCTGATTTTACAGCAAGAACGGGTTCAATACTATTGTTGTCACTTAAAGTGACTTGAGATTAGCAGCACTGAAAAGCTTGAGCTTCATCAAGAATGGTCTCCCCATGGAGGCTAAAATGTGAGGCCTCGTAAAGATTGAGCAGACCCTTAGGGTTCTTTGTTAAGCTATCCATGAACATATTAGTCTTACAATCCTTAAAATTCAGAAACAAATCTGCACAGCAAAAGACGAAACAAACATCAGTTTCACAATAATCGAGCATTTATCATTTGGAAACTATTTATTAACGTGACCTGAGGATATTGCATAGCCATGTTGTCTCAGGAGTCTGAATGTGAGTGCATCACGGTCTAAATCGTAAACACAGTAAGTTTCTTTCCCAGTATACTGATCATACACAGTGTGTAGAATTTTTTCGATCTCAGCCTTGAAGTAATGAGAGACGCCTAAGCGCTTCACAGTATCAATCAACTCAAGAACCTCTGAAGCTTCTCATTGTACTTAGTTTCAGCTTCGTTTAACATATTTCTCACTTCATCTTTCATTCCTTCAAAAGCCTCGTCAGGTTTACCCACCTGAAAACCCAAGAAAAAAATTCAAAAGCAGTCAGATGATCAAGATAAAACAAATAAATACTTTCAGTTATGTGTGCAATGTGAATCATTTAAGGCAATGTATAGAACTCACTGAAGTTCCTTTGCTTGTGTTCGAAAGGAAGTGATGACCCCATATGCTGGGACCATGGGGTAGCGGAGGACGTCCAGTTGTAACCAAAGCCATGATTTCAGGCATTGCAGACACTATCAGAAACTACTAAATGAGTTAAGGTACATGACTGATCTACAAAGTGTGAACCATATGCCGCCACATATACAAAGTGTGAACCATCAGGGGTTAGCTCAGTTGGTAAGAGCCGGAGCCAAAATGGCCATCACTGGAGCCAATCCGGATTCGATTCCTGATGGGGGCAAGACAGGGGTTCTGCGGGGTAGGATAGAGGGGAATAATTTAATTGGCTTGAGAATGGGGATTGTCCATTCCTTGACCAATTTTTTTTAAAAAATGTGTATGTGTTATAAACTCTGCACATACATTTGCAAACCTGCAAGGAACTAAAAATACTTTCTACAAAAAAATGCACACTTAAAAGAAGAAATAAAAAGCTGATCAAAATCAATGGTTCATCGCGCTATCGAACCTTACAAATATTGCTATATTGCTATAATATAGACTAACCCTGCTAATATAGACAACACCAAATATAGGTTAAGTTGGACAGTAAATAGAGGTTTTGACAGTTGCCTGAAAAACTATCAATGGTTTGGTTTCTGGAATAAATCTTGTAGTGTCATAGGACCATTTTATTTAAAGTTGAATACTACCACTGATTCGATTGTTCTTAGCATTTAGTTTTTTCAACTGTCCATGTCCAAATTCAATTCTGTTCTTCTGTAAGTGTGAGGAAGCACTCCTAAACATTAAATTGTTCCAGTAGGCAGTCAATGATTTTAGGCAGAACTTTAACTGACCTAAGGTTTGGTACATTCTTCACTTCCCCATTCATAGCTTCTGTCAACTAGAATATCTGCACTTGCTAGAGTTTCAGATCTTTTCATATCAAAGAAACTTAAGTTGGCTCGAAGGATAAATCATACTCTGCGTCTTGACCAGGTCAAGTGCGGAATGATATGAACAAGAATCTTATTATACAAGTCCCTGAGAATAAAACTATAGATTTATTAAAAAACTCTTCCCCATAACAAAATACTTCAAAGAACAAATCAATCGATCATGCAAAAACTAAATGAAATATTTTACAACATCAAGTGTAAGTATACATAGTTTCCAATAGTAGGGCCTTTTCTATACCATTTCATCGCTCAGGGCGTTCTACTTTCTGATCACATAATATTGACATACTTGACAGTAACGGAAAACACAGGTTTACAATTTCCCATGCATGATAGATAACATGCAAGGATTCCAAAGTACCATACCTTTAAAATGTGGCTTAGTAGACTTAAACAGTATTGGATGTGCATCTGGAAGTCTATATCTTCCTTCTAGATGTAAATACCCTGCCAAAACTGGTATGAGACTGTTTCTCTCATGTTGGAATGGAAGGTAAGGAAGATCCTGACATGGTATGCCTGAGCCTTGAAATCTTTTTGAGGAACAACTACAAGATAAAGGCAATGTGCTAACTTCGGAGTTTGTGGGGATTTATGGGTCAGCATACATATTTGTTAACCCTGGTTGGCTTCCTGTTAGGTTTAAGTGACTGGAATAGGTCCCTCTGTCTGACCAAGTGCATCAACCACTTGGTTTTCCTCACTTCGAAGGGATCCAAGTACCACAGCTTGGGGTCGCAGAGATTCAAACTGCTTCCCAAGCTGAGATATGGTTTCTTGGGATTTAGCCAGCTTCTCAGTAGATGCTGCTAATTCTATTTCCTGAAGTTGCAAACAGTTCAGTTAGCGGAACATAAATAATATTATAAAGACCTCTGTCATAAGGAAACATTTCAGCTTTGTTCAGGCTGATAGGAGTTCATCAGTATTGATTTAAGGTTGCTATACATTTTCTAAGTTTACCTTCAGCATATTATAGTCAGTTCCACACTCTGATAGAGCTAAGATGTCCCTGTTTCTGCAAGGAAATTAGAATATTTGAGAAAACTATGATTCCGTAGACAAGAAGAAGAGAACAATCAATCAATATCATACAATCCCTCAGTGACACCAAGCAGCAAGTATTTAGCTTTTCAAATTTATATATTTCATGACATTACTGAAGTAATCACCTGCTGTTTTACTATTATTCTGGTAGAAGACCATACTCTGGGAAACATCAATTTTTGTTGTAGCAACATGCTCTGAATATACAAAGATGTATGTAACGATCATCAGAAGAGCGAAATGATGTTTAGACATACCTTTCTAATTGCTCTTGGAGGTAATGGCAGGTTTCCAACATAGTCTGATTGACTATTTTCTCTTCTTGAATCTCGAACTCCAAAACTTTCTGCTCTTAGAAGATCAACTTCGTTTTCCAACTCCTTTGCATGTACTTCAAGTGATCTGTATGACTCTGCAATACACTTCAGCTGTGTCTCCATCAAACTGTTTGATCCTTCAGCGACAGCCATTTGTGATTTGAGCTCTTCAAAGAGCTGTTCTGCTTTGGATAACTGAGACTTAGTATCTTCCAGTTTCAACGTCAATCTTTCTTTCTCCAACATTAACTCTTCAAACTCTTCTGATGCTGAAGCTGAACAAGTATTACTCGACTCCTTTGACATTGAATATCTATCGGGCAAAATCTCTGGATGTGGGGTCCCAGGTATGCCTGAGCAACCATTTTGGCGCCTCTCCTTCTTGATATCAGTGTGGGTTAGCTTATTCTCTGGTAAAGCAACCTTGTCAACGCAGACAGAACTATTGGTTTCACCATCATTTGGATTAGATACTATGATGCTGAAATTGAATCTGCTGGCCACCAATAAAATATGCGCAAGTTCCATAACAAAATTTGTCAAACTTCCGTTACCATGCAAACTGTCATCAATTGCTATGGAAAACTTCTCGATCTTCTCAATCAAATCATATATGTCCCCAGATGAAGCCTGGACAGCACGAATCTCATTTCCTATAGACAGCACAAAAGTCTTGATTTGAGAAATAGACAGTGCAAGGTCTTCATTAATAGAATGTGATACTTGGCTCTTCATATCTTTCTTGTCTGGATAGGTAACTGACCCATTTGAACTAGATGTATGGGCAAGCTTTTCCATCTCCAAAAAGTCATCCATGAGTTCCAGCTGATTGACATCAGATTTATGTGGTCCTAAGAATGTTCCTTTTATGGTCCATGATTCAGCACAGCTAACGGAATCATCAATACTGTCATCAGACATTGAAGCCAGACTGCGTGCGGTGCTTCCTGATTTTGTTTTCAGCGGATTTGTATTGTGACTATGGAGTTGTGCCTCTAAACTTCGGAGCTTGCTGGCTGTCTTAGCGCATTCATTTCTTGACTCTTGTAGTTCACTGTTGCGCTTCGCAAGAGCTTCTTTCAACATCTTCATTTCTTCTTCCATCGCTAGTAAACGACCCATAAGGAACTCATTATCTTTCTGGAACTTTGGTGAGTTATCAAAATGTAATTCAGGAAATGGAGAGTAGGGGTTGATGGCTTAGAAGGAGATCGCCTGGCTCTGATGTCACCATATTCTCGATTCAGGGTCTCAACTTCTGACCTCATTTGCGCAAGCGCAGCAGGCCCAGGCAATTTTTTACGCACAAGACCACGCAATCTCTGACATTCTGCCTCCAACTTAGTTATCTTTTTCACCCCTTCCAGATTCTGCTTGTTTGCAACATCAGCAGACTTAACAGCCATGTTCTTTTCTTCAGTTCGGATCTCCAGCTCTTTTGAAGCAACATGCAGCTCATATTTCAAGGAGTTTATTTCCCTTTCACATGATTCAATTTTACCCTTCAGAAATTCAGTTTCCGCCTCGGCATGCGATTTTTCTTCATTTATCTGAACTATCAAATCCCCTCGTTCTTGCAGTGATCTTAAAAGAGCAGCGTTCTCGGCGTCAGCCATCAGGAGCTGCTGGTCTAGGTTTGCTATTTTTGTCTCAAGCTCATGCTTTATTCTGTCCCACTGTTTTGTCTTAGAAAAAATAACATCACGTAGTTCCTGGGCATGCTCATCCTTCATCTTTTTAATCTGTTGCACATAGTCTTTGATAGCACCATCAAGATGGGTGGCTCGATCTTCGGCAGTCCGCTTTGTAAGTCTTAGAGAATCCACCTGACTCTGTAGCGCAATCACTTCTGTTTCAGCTTTCTCCCAACCTACATTTGGCAAGGATGTAAAGTGGACACTAGGCTAGTTTCAAATTTTGGTGATTCAAAAAGTGCAAGACAATTCTAGTTACTTGAATCTTATACCTCTAACGGCATCTTCAGCAACTTTGGCATGCTGTTTTACAAGATTTTCCTTGGTTTCTACTTCAGACCAAGCTTGAGATAGCTTTTCATTCAACTCTTCAATTTGACTCTCTAAAGTCTGAAATTGTTCCTCATAAGTCTTCACTTGATTCTCTAATGTCTGAAACTGTTCCTTGTATGTCTTCACTTGAGTCTCCAACCCAGTAAGATGTTTATAAGACTCTTCTGAAATCTGGACATAATTCTGCTTTTTGCAATTTTCCTGCTAAAGGGACAAACCTCCAACACCGTAAGTAAAAGCAATAGTTAAAATTTAGCGAAACTCATGATTGTAGTTAAAACTCACCTGATTCTGAAGAGATCCAACTGAAACCAAAGCAGCAGTGGCAGAGTCAAGAATTGCAGCTGTAGCAGCTCGTTCAATTGCCGCCTTATCTGAAGATTTCTTCTTCCATGGCCATCTTCGCTCCATTTCAGCCTCCCTACCTCACCTGAAACATCAAAATCAAATGCAAATTATCAACATTACAGGGGTTTGCTTTGCTGATACATTTGATTTTCTTCGTTAACAAGTTGTAAGTGTTTTCTTTGTTTAGGTTTGATTTTGGTTTGCGTTGACTTGGTCAACGTTAGTGAACATGGCTGGATGGAGTTGGCTTTACTTTTGGGATCGAGCTCATTATTTTATTAGTCTAGTGGTTGATTACTTCTGCTGTAATGTGAAAAATTTTTAGAATTGCCCTAGTTTGAACAAAACATTTCCCAAATGCCCCAGTTTTGAAATTCCTTTCTCGAATGCCCTAGTTTTAATGATTCCGGTTTTGACAAACCCGGATATATTAAAAATAAAGAGATCCGGTTTTGCCAACACCGGATAGTTAAAAAATGTAACTATTTTCAACCGGATCCATGTCTTTTGTCCAGTCAGCAATTGTAAATGTACAGTCAGCATTTTTTAATGATTCCGGTTCTATAGAAACCGGATAGATTTAAATGAAACCGGTTCCAATAGAACCGGTAATCTTCAAAGGAATCCGGTTTCATTAAAACCGGATAGGTTTAAATGAAACCGGTTCCACGAAAACCGGATTCCTTCGGATTAATACTACGTTTCATTCCTCGCTTCGTCCTCCAGCCGCCTCAGCCGATCCGCTCTGCCGCCCTGCGCCTGCGCCGTTGTCCGACTTCGTGCTCATCCTCCTCTCTCGTAGTTCTCTCGATCCGTGCTCCGTAGCAAAGCCTCCGAAATGGGTGGAAGATTTGACGAAATTATGAGGTTAGGGTTTAGTATTTTGGTCATGTGTACGGTTAGATTTTGTTAGAAATGTGTTGATTTTTGTTCTTGATTATAGATGTTGATAGGTTTGTTAGAATTTAGGGTTTTGATTATGTTAGAATTTAGGGTTTTGATTATGTTAGAATTTAGGGTTTTGATTATGTTAGAATTTAGGGTTTTGATTATGTTAGAATTTAGGGTTTTGTTTTTGTTAGAATTTAGGGTTTTGATTTAGGATTTTAGATTATGATATCGATGAATTTGTTAGAATTAGGGTTTCGATTTTGTTAGATTTGTTAATTATGAATATGAATTGGGATTTTGATTTGGTTGTAAATTGTACATATTTGTAATTGAGTTTGATATTGTACTCTATGATTTAGATTACATTTTAAGTTGCTAATTCTATTAGTTTGAATTGGTAATTATAAGATTTATATTGTGATATGTGTTTAAGTAGTTTGTATTTTATAATTGTATATTGTGATATTAAAATGGATGTATGATTTTTTATTTAGATGGATTTGGATGAAATTGTGACTCCCGGGCCAATTGATGACTCGGTTTTAAGTCAACAACGCACACATCGTACGCAAGAAGTGTGGAATAATCCGGTTAGTCTATTTTAATTTTTGTAATTATTTATATGTATACGAATCTATTTATATTTGTTCATTGTGATCTTAATGTTATTTAATTTTTTGTATAGAAAGGAAAGACTTTGAAGTTTGTTCATCGAAAGATGTGGCCTATGGATCCCAGAATCGTGAGATATGTCGTTGAGGCAGGATTCTACACATGGACGCAAATCCAGAATGTAGAGATTGATTGGTCACTACTTTGTGCATTGTGTTCATCTACAACACTCATATCAAGTGTGTCTAGCGTTGTCATAGCCATCGAGTCTGAATCAAAATCTGCCATTTCTGTATAAAATAAAACATACATGTTAATAAATAAAACATACGTTAATAAATAAAATAAATACACAAAAAACATAAATAAAATTTTTCAAAAACTAACTTACTATAATACTGGAGATTCTCTCTTTCGGATGAAGAAGTTTTTTTTCTATCGATGAAGAAGTGTTGGATGAAGATGAAATGGAAAAGAGCAATATTTATAACAAAACAATCCGGCCTTTATAGAACCGGAATCATTTTAAGGATTCCGGTTTCATTAAAACCGGAATTGTTAGACCTTTTTCAGTTTCGTCAGGCTTTTGTTCAATTATTTCAGTATTATTTCTGAACAATCCGGTTTTGGGAAGCCCGGAATCAGACTGCATGCAATAGTCCCTGTCTGCATGGAACCGGTTTCAGCGAATGTCAAAAATTTCTGTGCAATCCGGTTTTGGGAAAACCGGATTTAACAGAAATAATGCATGCATGCATTATTGCTGGGTCCTCTTTTACCGACAAAAATACCGGTTTCAGGAACGCCGGATTCATTAGATAATTCCGGTTTTATCAGAACCGGATTGTATTTTTTTGGCTGACTGGACCGCCTCGTCAGCTCCACGTAGGATTTTATGGAAACTAATTAATGTCGAATAGGATTCCGGTTCTGTGGAAACCGGATCGTTACATTTCACAACTATTCGGTTTCATTAGAACCGGATACATTGGTTTTTATTGATTCCGGGTTTTAGAGAACCGGATTTGTCATATTTGTAGGGATTCCGGTTTTGTCAAAACCGGAATCATTAAAACTAGGGCATTCGAGAAAGGAATTTCAAAACTGGGGCATTTGGGAAATGTTTTGTTCAAACTAGGGCAATTCTAAAAATTTTTCACCCTAAAACAACTCCAAATCAGCACCACCGCCGAGCCGACTCGATCCAAAACGCGCTGCAACTGCCGTTGGTCGCCGATCGGAGAATCGTTACGAATAAGAAACTGCGTAAAATTAGGGTTTAAAAGTTAGGTTGGAGAGCGTTTTAGGTAGAGACAAAGAAGAGAGTGTTCGCTGCTTCTGCCGTTGTGTGTAAATTCAAAAGCAAGACGTTTCCTTGCCAGCCTCAAAGTTACGCCTTTTAAATTATTCCCTTCTCAAATTATTATATAAAAAATTCAAATACACAAAGCCAAAATGAAAAAAATATGTGAGTTTTATCAATTTGTTATGAACTGAAATTATGTTATTTGGACAATGATTTTATTTTTACATCGATCAAAGACGGACAGACTCCGATCGAAAATTTGAATTATCGATCTTTGAGATAATATACTTCAGAAATCAAAGTCTGACTGCTAGACTGTTACTCTTTGTGCTAAAAAGTGTTTTTATTGACAGGTTGAATGTGGAGCTGGATTAGTTCAGTAAGAGCATTGGAATAAACTTTATGAGTTTGTGTTTTAAATACATTATCTCAACTACACATGACAAGTCAGTATCAAATCTCAACGTTCATGTGTAACTTTTACTCCAATGTTTTCGTTAGAGTAATTTAATCCTAAAATTGTTGAACTAATCACATCTTGAAATTTGAACCCTCACCTAAACATTGTATCAGGAATCTTTTAATTTAAATTACTCTTCTTCATTTGATTAATTAATTAATTTGGTATTTCTATGTCTGCAAAAAATGGTCCACATAAGTAGTGGTGCTAACTGTAATTGAATAAGTGACAAGAATTAGACATTCTATAAGACAAACAAATTGCACACTTGAGTTGGATTGTTCTTATTCTTGAATCTATCATCGGATTTTATAAATCTATTTTGTATGATTATTCCCATTTTCAAGCATGGATTGTTATTTGAAAAATATCATGATGTTGTTTCTTGCAATTAGTGTTTGTATGATGCATTTACAAGTGTTGTTTTGACATGTGTTGTTTTTAATTGTATGATTAAACCACACCAAATGACTGACTGTTAGGCCGCTACTTCTGCTGTTTATGTTTGCTATATAAATGATCATTATAGATAATTAGGGTAGCAAATTTAGAGAACAATGATCATGTTTTGTTGACTTCTGAGAATATATGATGCTTAGTAATCCAAGTTTCTCTTTGTAAAAATAATATGAAAGTGAATTATAAAATCATCGTAAAAATATGTTATAATGTCTGGAGTATGGAATGTCTGGTTATATTTAGAATTTATTTGATATTACAGTAATAGAAGACAGATAGTCGATATCAATGCAAATGACTTGTATGTAACAGCTTATTAAAACAACATAATCCTCAATCAACACTTCCATTTCTATGGTTGGAGTGTAACTTTGCTTTGTTGAGAGGCAAAGCATAAATTCTCTTTTAGTGAAACATAAATATGTGGTGGATAAAATGATTTTCATGCAAATAAAAAGCAGCTTCATCAAACTAGCACTAGCTAGCTGGCTGAGCTTAGCTGCCATGATCTTCTCTGAATTTCATGCTCCATCCCACTATTTTTCACCACCTTGTTTGGTCCCCCATCCACATGCATCATCATTCTACATGAAATGGTTCTTCCTGTTCCTCAACTTCCACTTTTTATGTTCCTTTAATCATTTAAGCTATTATTGAATAGGTTGATTGTTCCCAACATTAATTTTTATAACATATAATTATCAATAAAATCAAAAAAAATTATAGAAGAAGTAGCGGCCTAACAGTCAGTCATTTGGTGTGATTCAACTACTTGGTGCATTAGGGCTTATAAGAATAAATTTTAATAAAAATATTTTAATAAAAATAAAATTGTTGCACCAACTTTTCTATTGGAATGACTTTTGATACATTGAAGTCCCTACGCATTGAATGTGACAAGATGTCTGTAATGACAGTCATTGACATGTTTCTGCATGCACACTAAATCTAAGTAAACAAAACAGAATCCAAGGAAGTTTTATGCTTACAAGGAAATTCAGTACATCAAGAAGGCAATGAGTGTTTGACTCGAGGCTCCCCTAGCTGAAATACTCACATTAGCTAGTTTGAAGTGCATTAAGTATATCTATGAAACTTGAGCTCACATTTTAGCACTTAGATTGCAGGTGGAAGACATGGTCATTACTCACACTATCTAATGCCTCATTTTCCAATGCTATTGGATAATGGCAAGATTCTTGAAACATGGTGTGTGAGTGTTAAGATGCTCAAGGACACAAAAGTGACCTAGATGACATTAAATGTGGACCCATTTGCCTTGAAATGCAAGCATAAGAGATGCAATGGGTACATCAGCCTCAAGTTTTTCTTTTGAAAAAAGGAGGAATGGGCTTAACTTGAGTTTCAAGCTAAAGCATTATGAAATACTAGATGAAATTCCTGTAATCCCTTTAAAAAAAAGAGAAAAAAATACTAGATGAAGAGGTAAAACCTATTCCTTACTCCATCTCCATTCATGAAGAGTTGTTGGTTCAGAGGGACTTAAAATTCGTGCTGCGAATTTCATTTTAGAGCGAGATGAAACTACGTAATTTTGGTAAAAATAATTTTAGACTACTTTGGGATTGGGTGGACAAAAGTGTCCAGGGTAATGGAAAAAGTTGGGTCTGAAAATAAAAAACAAGAATGTAGAATAATAATTGAAACATGTGGAAGCATGTTCAAGGCTTGATTGCTCCAAAAGTTGGGAGTCCAAAAGCTAAAGCCAAAACCAAGCACATCAAATGGGCTTTTGCAAAAATTCCATCTTTACGTTACGCGGCGCTGGCCCAAGACAAGACATGTATACTTTCAATCATTCTAGTTAGATGTAGGAAAAACAAAAATTGCATCCGGTACAAGATTACATCATCCAAGTGATTAATTGATCTGACCTGACTGACCCAGATGAGTTACTAAAATAAAACTATACTACATTACATTACATTACATTACTATAGGTTCAGTCACTAGTTTCAAATCCCAGTGCCCAGACCCAGTTCCTCGGAGCTTCTGATATTGCAGGTCATCCGAGTAACGGTCTAGACTCATTCCACACACTGCTAATATTGCTTAACTCAGAATTGCAGCTCCTAAAGTCTTCATACCGGACAGAGCAGATCTTTGAATCAGTCCGTGACATGAAGTGCAAAATGTCCTGAAAAACAGACTCGTCACAGGGAATGGCTAGCAATCCTGCATTGGAAAATCCATGCTTCTCCTCTTCTAGACATAGTAAGTCTCTGAAAACCGGATGGTTTAAGTAAGACGCTCGAATCACGAACCTTTTTCTACTTGCACCTACCACGACCGCTACATGCCCAGCTGGGACATCTACTGGGATGGATCGGTTAGTAGATAGTGTTCTAAGAGCCTTGTTACGCCAGCGGCGGAGGAGTTGGCGAAAGCGGACTATGCGATGAATGTTGAAGCACTTTGAAACTCCAGGTGACATGTTCATTTGTTTTGTGCAATGAACTTAGAATGAGTAAAAGGTAGACAGGTTTTATAATGTTGTGATTTGTAGTAATCAGTGGTGAGTGAGTGAGGTGAGGTGAGGTGAGGTGAGGTGAGGTGAGGTGAGGTGAGGTGAGGTAGGCTTGCAAAGTTTATAGGTGTAAGCCTATAAGGTTAACTGTTCAATTTCCTCGGGTTATAATAAATTTATGTTCCGTTTGATTGCATGAAAAAATGGATGGAAAAAAATGACACAATTTATATCTATCACAACTAATCCTATGAAAACATTTTTATACATGAGACTTGCATGGCCCTCGATAAGTATGCTGCGAATATGGTCCAACACTTTGATCTCTTTCCGACAACTCCAGCAACCAGTTGTCTAAGATATTATAACTAGATGAAAATAATTGACACTAAAATTGAAAGAAAACATGGACATGAAACCACAGATTGCTAATCACAAAGTTACTGAAACTTTATCAAACACAAGAAACAAAAAAAGCACACCTGTAGAAGGGGACATGTTTAGTCATATTGTTTAACAGGCTGATTTGAAGTTAACGGAGGTGAATCTAAGCATTGAATTCTCGATTTCACAAGAATACAACATGAAACTGATGAAAGTGACCTGTGTGAAAAATCCAAGCCCCTAATTAATTAGCACAGACAGCTTCCATAACCTTCAAAGACTAATTTGTGTCACAGACTTTCAAATGAAACTATATAAGACTAGATTGCTGACGGGAAGGAAAAAACTACAAGATCTTGGAATTAAATAACTTTTAATCAAAACCTACAACTAACCCGCCCCCAGATTTTACTAAAACCTTACAATGGTCTTGTACCTTTTACAAATCTGTGTCCTCAACTTCATGAATTCAGGTTCTTTGGCCAGCTGAATAAAGTGTTGGATTCTCCCGTGCAGGAATGTGCAGGAATTAAGAAGCGTCAAGATACTGGTAAACAATGTGATTAATGGACACGATTTATGTAGAAGGAGACTATTATACCAAGAATGATAGTGACTAGCATGCAGTTAGAAACAAGGTTCAACATGTTAAGGATAATTGCTAACATGGAATTTGTCCTTAGACAGTCCTTTAGTACAGGTGGCGGAATCGATTTCCTTATGTAAGAGATGACCCCAAAAGGGCATCTACATTGCATACATGTTACACCGTAAACACTCATACAGTTAGAGAATAGGCTAACATGCCTAAGTCTAG
>QZGG01001455.1:0-64235 GCA_006409495.1 Sedum album | reverse complement strand
TTCAAGATCTTTTATTTAAAAAATTTAAGAAATTTGAAGTTTTGAAAAAGAAAACCATTTAAAAAATAGTACTTTTCATGAGTTAACTGTACATAACGAACTATCAACATATATATAGGTGAAAATATAAACTGAATATGAAGAAATTTTCTGATGAGTAGGATTTTAGCATAAGTTTGTTGTGTTTTTTTAGGTATTTTTATTTTCTCTTAATTTGGATTTTTTACATTAATAGTTTGTTATGTACACATTGTCAAAAATACGAAATATAATTGTACATTAAAGTTTTCTGATTTTAATATTTTCTATAATATTTTTTGATTTTTTATGTTTTTTCTAATTTTTTTGAATTTTATAATTATTATATAATATTTTATTAATATATTTAATGGAATAGTACCGAAATATTACAATGGGTGTGACATTGAAAAAATTAAAAACAAATGGGTGTTTTGTTGGAAAGAAAATATATATGGGTGTTACTGAAGGGGTGTTTTCATGTAATTAACCCTTATAAATTTAATTAAAAACTAATTTAATCTCAACTGCTACATTAATCTAAACCAACGGTTAAGATTAAGTCTTTATGTCTAACAAAGTTTAATGTCCTTCTAGAACTCAACTCTGTTTACATGTATACTTAGTTGTTAGATGCACATACTGTTCATATTGAAATTTTTTATGTTGTACTAAAATTTATAAGAAATATATGTTATTATGTAGTTAGAATGCTATTTAAGGCAAGTGAATTGTGGCTTCAAAAGAAAACTCAGAATGTACATTTGTGCATAATTTTAAATTTTAAATTATTTCTAAGGAATAATTGTAAGGATAAAATTGGAAGAAAATGTGGTTTCAAATAAGTATTATTAGAGACCCTTACGCTTTACATATAGTAGAGATAAAGTTAAGTTTGATAGAGACATTAAGTTTTTGTGAGACAGAATGATTTAATCTGAATGATTTTGATATTAAAGTTGGTTTTTTATAAATTGGCGGTTGGATTTGCAAAAAAATCCTAGCGGTTGAATTTGGCGGTTTTATTTAGAAATTAAATTTTGTCCGTTGAATCGTTAATAGTGAACGATCGAGATTGTGACACTGTCCAACATTTACTTACACGTCCTACTTGAACTTTACTCGCTAGAGATGATATATATATTTTAATAGAATTAATTTCTAGGAGCACATTAAATATTAGTGAAACGAGATTAAAGTTGACTTTTGATTAAAATGAGCGATTGATGTAAAATACATGGGCGGTGCGATTTGACGGTTATTTTTTAGCTTAAATCTCATCCGTTGAATTATTAGTAAGGATTAATTGCACGAATCACCCGTAAAATATGCGTTTCCCTGGAACCACCCATACAATAATTTCTTTTCCAGAAATCACCATGTCATTGTACCTTTTTTCCATGAACCACCAGCCGTTAACGCCGTCAACTTTTTCGTTAAAAGCGCGCTTCAATGAGTGGTTTGTGGAAAACATAAAATTTTATGAGTGGTTCAAGCGAACACTAAAAATGATAGTGTATGCTGTATTTATTTAACATAAAATTAAAAATAATAGATAATAAAACCATACATTTGAAATTTATTATTATTAACAATATTATAATATAATGTCAATTATAGTTTTATGAATTTTTGATATTATTTTACCATATATAAACTCTATAATATTATTACTCTACATACCATTAACATACAATTTTTGATATTATTATAGAAGATATACCATTTTTTATTAAAATCAGAAGATGACATACAGTCAAAGACTGATTTAAAGAAGTACAATAACTTCATATTACTCGACACTTTAACATAATTTTAATTACGTCTCTCGAGGTCCTCGTAATATACAACCAATCACTTAACAAAATCGAAAGGCGACTTACAACCAAACACTTATTTAAAAATTATAATAACCTAATGATATTCAACACTCTAACATAATTAGTAATCCCCTTTTGAGGTAATCTTGAAACCATTTATTTTGTACAATTTAGATAACGGCTGCTGGTTCATGTGAATAAAGTATGACGACAGGATGTTTTCCGGAAAGAAATTATTTTATGGGTGGTATCAGGGAAAATGCATATTTTACGGTGTTCGGGACAATTACTCATACTAGTAATCAATGATTGAGTGTCACGAAAATATACGTGTCCTTCATGATCTTTTCGTTATTTTAATATGCTTAATATGACTAAAGTTTAGGAGAGAAGTTAATTTTTGTAAGACGAAATGACTTATTCTTGATAGTTGGTTTTGATAATCAGACGGTTGAGATCAAATTTAGTTTTTAATAAATTTGGCAGTTGAATTTGTGAAAAGCCTTAATGTTGGATTTGCAAAAAATCCTAGCGCTTGAGTTTGACGGTTTATTTAAAACTTAAATCTCATCCGTTGGATTATTAGGAATCAACAATCGAGATTGTGTCTTACGCTCCTAACCGTCATTTCTCAAACGCTCGTGTATTTTGCATATTCAACTATTTATTTCAATAAAAATCAATATAATCTCAACTGACGAATTAATCAAAATCATTGATTGAAATCATATCCTTCCGTCTTACAAAACTTATATGTTCCTCTTAATGCTAACTCGTGTTGTTATTATCCTATTTTTGGGTGTAAAATTGGTATATGGTGCATTGAAACATTTGGAACTTAACCTTAACCAAATGCAGAGTAATGCTCTTTTGAGACCCTCAATTTTGGGTGAGACCCTGAGACCCCAATCATGGCCGTTGATTGGGTTTGCTTTTAGGGTCCAGATTGTGCCACGTGGAGGTGAGAGAACAAAAGCAACAATTTCTCTCACCTCCAATTTTTGAATTTCTCTAACCTCCACGTGGCACAATCTGAACCCCAAAGTAAACCCAATCAACGGCCATGATTGGGGTCTCAGGGTCTCACCCAATAGTAAGGGTCTCAAAAGAGCATTACTCACCAAATGCATGCCATATCAGACACATGGGTTACTAATTTCGTGTACAATTTGAACCCAGATTCAAGAGATTCAAACAGAATCAATCATATGATGATACAGTTCTGCTGGGTAACTCACATATCGACTACAACTGGTTCTATCCTCTAGTCCAAAAATAAACTAGCAAGCATAATTGCTTAATTAAGAAAAACCTGAGATACACCAAGGATTGTATTTCCTCTATTACATGGTTGTAGTTTTGAAAAAACAAAATACGGATATGCCAAATCTAAGGAGTTAATGTGATCAATATGGCATCATCCTGATTTCTGTTGCACAGCCCCAAAATGAGCTAGCAATCGGTGCTAGCACCGATCACAAATTAACTGACGCCTTTTCTTCTGCCAAACCAAAAGTTACCAAACATCACGGATGAATGGCGTATCGAGAACTAATCAATCTTTACGGAGGAGTAGATGAGCCTCGTGAACCAGAAACAAGCATAGAAGCCAATTGTCCCAGTCAACACAAAGAAGGCGTATGATGCCACAGCCATGTACCCAAAGTACAGCATTCCTGACACTGGCTTTGTGATTTCAAGCTTAGTGAAGAAATAGAAAGTTGCATACAAGAAAAGGTACAGGGCAGAAGAGCCAGCTGTAAGGTATGATCTCCACCACCAAAGATAGTCCTCACTACACAACTGGAAGTAACATAGAACAATTGTGATCTCGGCACATGTGATCAGAAGGATGATGAAGACGATGAATAGGAAGCCAAAGATGTAGTAGAACTGGTTCAGCCAGATGGAGGTGAGGATGAAGAATAGCTCAATAAAAACTGCCCCAAAGGGAAGTATTCCACCAATAAGGATAGAGAACATTGGGTTCATGTACCATGCCTGCTCAGGGATCTGTCTCGGGATTTTGTTTGTCTTAACAGGATCATCAATTGCCGGCTTCTTGAAACCCACATAACTGCCAACGTATACAAGTGGGACAGAAATTCCAAACCACAGAAAGACTAAAGCAAACATTGTGCCGAATGGGACAGCACCGGATGATTTCTGACCCCAAATAAGAGTGTTCAATACAAGGAAAACCGCTGAAACGATTCCAGGGAAAGTCACTGCAGTTTTCATAGCATTTTTCTTCCAGTCAGTACCTTTAAACATTTTGTATAACCGTGTAGATGCATAGCCAGCAAAATTCCCATAAAAACCCAAAGCAGAAGCATTGCTGTCATTAGACCACCTCGATTTGAAGGTGATAGAAAACCAAGAACAGCAAAAGTCATAGTGACAAGGACCATGCCGAAGAATTGAACACCAGTTCCAACATAAACACAAAGCAGATCGGAGTTCACTGGAGGCCTGAAGACGTCTCCATGAACCAATTTCCAGCCTGTTTCTTCTTGCGCTTCCTCTTGGGTTTCAAGTTCATTATACTTGGAAATGTCACGGTATAGAGTGCGCAGCATTATCATAGCAACCATACCCGAGAGAAAGAGAACAATCATCAAAGAATTGACAATTGAGAACCAGTGAATTTGATCATCATTCATCAACAAATATGTATCCCATCTAGAGGCCCACTTCACGTCACTTTCCTACATATATAGAAGTTCGATAAGCAAATGAGTCATACAATAAGAGCAGGCGAGAAGTAAACCTGCTACAAAATGATTGGAAACTTGAACGTCGGGACATACAGATAAATCATAGCCTTACATAATACAATTAAAGACAGTGTGAGAAATTTTTGGTTTAAGATGGAAAATATAAACTTTGGAGAATAGATAAGCTCTGTTAATTTAGAGGGCAAAGTTACCTCAAAGTCTACATCATAAGTAAATATGATTTCCTTTGAGGCTTCAACTTCTTGTGGATTGTTGGAACTAGATACCATGTGTTTTGTATGAGGGTCACACGTGGTAAGCCGGGTATTCTTGCTCCATGTTCCTTCATACTCATGCCTTACACTGCATACAAAATGTGACAAAAATCAGGAACAATTCAAGACATGAATAAATATTCCATATTAGAAATCACAAATTCTAATTTGTACCTGAAGGGCTTGACTTCAAAGCCAACTATCCTTGCAGCATTACTTTCTGAATCTTTGTGGAACTTGACATTGAATGACAGATGGTTGTGAATAAAATACTTGTTTTCTTTCTTCTGTGACAACAATCATAGTACACCAGTTCAGGGAGGCATTCATAGTAAATCATAAGCTTTGTGCATTTGAAATAAACACGAAAAATACCCCATTCTGTATGCCCTTCAGACCAACATAGAAACCAAGCTGATAAACAGGATTATCTGAATCATGCCTCTTTACAGGAACAACCAAAGGAAGATTGTCTAGGATCCTGCAACAAACATGGAAGAAGATATTATGTCCTGCCGTTCAGCAGATCTTAAAGTTAGTTGCCAGAAACACTGTTGTAAGTTTTTTTACATGTTCACACGGTACTCATCTTCAATCTTCTCCTTGAAATCCTTTGCAGATTTGGCATCAAGAGTTATCCGGCAAACAACATTGCACATTTGCGGCTCTCTCATTTTGAACTGCATAAACATTGATTAAAATCGCAAGAAACAGTACCAAAGTTAAAATATATAAATCCTTCAAAATTCAAATCATTAAAAGAACAGAACTAACCGTGTAAGGAGAATTTTCAATACGATCACCACGAAGGACTTCCCCAAGATTCTCAGTACTATCAACAATTTTATCTGGAGTACAATATGGAATGGAATAGTAGGAGTAAGGAAGCTGGGTCTTTGTTGATGACAACTTGTTCACTTTCACCTTCAATTCATCCCCCTGTAACAACAACATACACCATAATTAGTAACCAGAATTTCCAGCACAAAACCCACATTACCTTTTTCATTAAAACCGAATCCAAAAATCGAACACATATGATCAATGTTTCAGCTTCATCATACTACTCAAAAAATACAATGCATGGGTTCAATGCTTCATCCCAATTCATAACATCAACTCAAACCAACACTTCCACCTACTCATTTCCTAAACACACCAAATCCAAATTCAATTCAAACCCTAAAAACCAGATGCAGCGAAATCGACAACAGATCGGGTACAATAGCGTCCCGGATCTGAGAATGCACGACCAGATCTAAGCTCAAGCTACAGTTTGACACGTCCTAATCGATGTATTAACAAAATTCTTACCCGCTCGAAATCTTGCGGCGCGACTCCAGGGAGGTAAAAGGAGAGTACTCCGTGAAAGAGTGCAATAAGAGACAGAGCAAGTAAGAGCGGTCGGAGCGACGGAGATGTCATGGCGATGAGTGAAGAAGGAGCGAGCGGTCGTCGACGAAGATGAGATCTGCCAGACAATATGAAAGAAAAGAAACGCTTCTCGAATGTTTATTTATTTAGTAATAAAATATATCAAAAAAGAAAGCGATGATCAAATAAAAAGTGATAAATAGTCATAAAGTATTAACTAGTTTTTTTTATTAAAGAGTACTAAGACTCGGGCAGTACAAAAGAGGACTTAATTCCAATCGGTAAACGAAAGGAGACCTCGAACACAGAATAAATTTAAAGTAAGCGTAATGTGGACGAGGTACTTTGCCTCAGTACCGAAAAATAGGCGAACAAATGAATGAACTCTGAACGTACGTCCGTGATGATCAGCATCCGAAAATGCAGTTATAGTAAACAGATACGGCTGTGAATATCCAAATAGATATTCTCGGAAGGGAACCAAACCTGGACTAATTAAATTGATTCAAGCAGAACCAACCGGTATTATCAGCAGAACTACCCGATTAATTTAGTTGAATCAATTAAAAGAGCTTAGACACGTATCACAGCAGAGATCCATAGATAGCCACAGCGTAGGACACGCGTAGGACGCACATATAGCCACACACACAGCCGCCATAACTCTAGCCACGTGGCAAAACAGCTGGCTGCTAATCGGCCACCGCACCGAGTCGACGCACATCACCGGTTGCCGTCAATTGAGACGAGACAGCACCACCGAAACAAGATGATACCACTTGCAACAACGTCACCGGCGGATCGAAGCAAACATTCAAAAAATCCCGATCTGCACAGATATCTGACTGGAAAGCACATCACCGGTGGATAGCAAACACAGCTCAGAGACCATTAGCTACAGCCGAGAACACCAATAAAAACCTAAGCAACCCAAAAAGAAAGGAAAGCTGAGCTCGTCCGCCACAGTGACCCACACTTTGGAAAACAAAACTGGCTGACGCCCATTGCCAACCATCAGCTACCAACGCCAAAAATTCAGCACACACCATCCGCTGTCGGCAGATGGACGAACCACCAGACAGCAGCAGCAGACAGAAATCGGCAGAGGGCGACAGCCAGACAGAGCAGGAGGCAGAGCCTTACTAAAAAGACGACAAAAAAACCAGCATCCCGGGCAGCGAGCATCTGCCAACCAACCGAGCACTCAGTAGGACCACGAAGGAGCGGACAGTAGGTGAGAACGATGGCGGTGAAAGATAGAAGTTCGAGAACCAGGCATCATTCCAACCTCTGCCAACAGCCGCTGTTGCAACACCCATCAAAACCCTTCACTGGCCACAGAAGCCACCTTGCGACCACCACACCCCAAAACATCCGAGTTAGGAAGCAACGGAGAAGGTCGGTGGAAGAGAAGGCCCTCGGGAGAGTTTAGAGAGAGGCAGCGACTATCAAAACGTACCCTTCGCTAAAAACGCCTTTGATTGATAAAGTATTAACTAGTTTGTTTCGTGTTATATTGATTGACGGTTAAATGTAATTTATAAATCAGTTAGATTTTGATCACTATTAAGAAGATAAAGGGTACTCCTCCGTCCCATTATGAGTGTCCTATTTCCTTATTTGGCGTCCTAAAAAATTCTTCTCATTCCAAACTTATCCAAAATAAACATATACACCTAACATAATCACAAATAATATATTTAATCATATATTTGTATCAATCAATCAAACGTAAATCAGTCATTACTCATAATATAAAAAAACAGGTTGAATGGTTGAAACAGGTTGCTTTTTTTGGTTTAGTCAAGTCTGATGCTTGAAATCAGATAATGGTTAAGATTAGTTTGAATATTTAGATCATGAAATTCTATTGATTGATGAATTTGATAGGGATTGCTGATGAACATAAATTAATTAATGATCCTAAATTATTTGATTGAATTGATTGATTAAGTGTGATCATTACACCTAATTAATGCTCCTAAATATTGTGCCAAAGCACAAATGGGTCACTCATTTCCGGAGAGAGGGAGTATCATTTTGTCTCACGCATAGGGGTGCAAACGAACCGGTCGTTCGCGAGCTACTCGTCGACGAACTCGGTCAAAGCTCGGCTCGAATTTAAACGAGCCAAGCTCGAACAAGATTTGATACTCGTTTATTAAACAAGCCAAACATGAACATATTGATACTCGACTCGATAAGCTCGTGAACTACTCGTTTATATTAATATATATTAAATTATATTCATATATAGTAAAAATATATTAATAATCATTGTAAAATAAGATATTAATAGAACTTAGCAATATAAATATTAAAATACATACCATTTGTAACAAACTAGATTGGGATACAATCATAAGTAAAAATCAATATACAAAATTAAGATTGTGAAACTTATATCCCACATCGCTTGTGTGTATGTATATTTTAAGAGAATTATAGTATAAATAAGCAATGATGCATGGTGCTACAATTGTGGGTTTGGACCTTAAATTTTTTGAAGAGCCCATGTACACCTTAATTGTGCTTCATTCGAGCTCTAATCGAGCTTGAGTCGAGCTCGAGCTCATTCTGTATATGATCCGAGCTCGAGCAACCTGATACTCGGCTCAACTCAGCTCGTTTGCACCCCTACTCACGCATAAGATTTTGTCGTACGGATTTGTATAATTTGTCCATGTCCTCATATGTACATTTTCATTAAGTTATAAAAATGAATTGATTTAAAAAATGAATATTTTTTATGATAAGTACTTAGATATGAGTCACATGTAATTAGAGGTGCAAACGAATCGGTCGTTTGCGAGTTACTCGTGAACGAATTCGTTCGATGAGTTTGGTCAAAGCTCGGCTCGATTTTAAACGAGTCGAGTTTGAACATGATTTGATGCTCTTTATTTAATCAGCCAAATATGAACATACTGATGTTCGGCTTGAATAAGCTCATGAACTCGATTATATAAAATTGAATTTATATGTAATAAAACAAATTATTAATCATTGTTAAATTTAATTAATAGTAGAACTTAACAATATAAATAGAATAATACATACATGGAAAGAATCACGTGACACAATTTATGTAAGACCATAGGACATAATCCTTTGATTTCTATTAATACAACGAACAAGATGTCAACAAAAACAACCGCCCGTGTTTTTTTGCAAATCCGATCGCTAGCTTTAATTAAGAACTAACTGTAGTCTCAACCTTCATATTAATCAAATCAACGATTGAGATTATGTCATCTTGCCTTACAAGCAATTGTTTTCTCTATTGAAACTAACCGAATACATACAATTCACAACAAATTAGATGATATGCAATAAAAAGTAAGTGAACATCAATACAAAATAGTATGTTTGTGAAAATTATAACCCCATCGCTCGTGTATGTACATTCTTAGACAAACATACCATAAATAAGCATGATTCTTGGTGCGATTTTGGACTTAAGTTTTTTAAATGGTCAATTTAGCTCTTAATTATGCTTGATTCGAACTCTAATTGAGTTTGAGACGAGCTGAGTACTTGAAAACTTTATCGAGTCGAGCTCGAGTACTTGAATGCTTTATCGAGTCGAGCTACTTTTAGTTGTTGTTTCGATAGGATTGAAAGGAAGCGCACAACTACCATTTCAAAGGTTTCGCCGATTGTCAATTATTTTTCTTTTTTTCGATATCGGTTACATTGGGTACAATTCATTGAGATCTTATACATGATATCTATTCTAATCATTTGAAGCTCTGATCACAACAACGGACATCCAACCCATAATTGACAAGCATCAAGTACGCATGTAT
Source organism: Sedum album (assembly GCA_006409495.1). Taxonomy (NCBI): domain Eukaryota; kingdom Viridiplantae; phylum Streptophyta; class Magnoliopsida; order Saxifragales; family Crassulaceae; genus Sedum; species Sedum album. Next base: position 54,222 of record QZGG01001455.1, on the reverse strand, counting down.
CTTCCACTCATATGATCAACGTTGCGATTCAACTTCACATCCAAGGCGACAACGAGGAAGACAAGCCTCCAAGAGACAACAAGAAGAAAGGGCGAAGAGCCTCCACGCATGGGTGGAGGAGGGCGACAGCGAAGAAGACAAGGCTCCAGGGAACAACAGGAAGTAAGGGTGAAGAACCTCCACGCATGAGTGGAGGAGGGCGAAGAGCCTCCATGCATAAGACAGGAGGTAGGGAACAAGCGTCCCACAAAGGAGGAACACTTCTCACAAAATTTGAAAAATGATTCGTCCAGGGCGACTCGAACTCTAACGCTCTTATTTGCTCTTGGGTGGTCGCTTATAAAATCTTGAACACCGAAACTTTATAATTTTTGAATGTTAAACGCCGTAATTCGTGACCTAATTAGACGCCATCCAATTTCTCTATTTTTTCATAACCTACCCTTATCGTAATATCATATATATATTAAAAGGGAAGTATGATTGGACACGTGTCGTCGTGTGAGCAATTTGGCCTATGCGTCATTCTTTAGAATTTTGATTTTTTTTTCTTTTTTCTGATTGGCTGGCTTCAATTTCGAAATTTTGTTACATGAAATCTCAATATCATGCTTTTCTAAAATTCGAAAAGTCCATGAACTCAATGATGTTTAGTAAATGCCGCACAGAAAAGTGATGAAGAATCTTTCCTAATTCCTTTGTACATTTATGAAAGATTTTCCTAATTAATATTTCTTTACACTCAAATAAAATTGAAAATATCAAATTTAAATTACTTAAAATTACTCAAAATATAAATTTACCCCGCACAAGGTGCGGGTAAATACCTAGTTTTTTATTATTAATTAATTCGCTAATTAAATTTAGATTATGTAATTTTCTCTTCAAATCTCATTTACTCTCTTCCGCTGAAGAAATGGACGGCAGCGGTGCCGGTATATCTTAATGTATACGATCTTACTCCGATAGTCCGATTAACGGCCTTGCTTACTGGATAGGGCTTGGTATCTACCACTCCAGCGTCCAAGGTTACTTTTTATCCATCTAGCTATTTGAAATCCTTGTTATGGTTCCACTTATTCCTGTTTTTTTTGTTAAATTAGGGTTTCGTATCTTGGGTTATGTATACAGTTTGATTTCTTTGATTCTTTAGTAGATTTGCAGAATTCAGTAAGACATTCAGTGATGAATTTTGCTTGGTTGTTGTTGTTTTATAAACTAATATCTCTGTTGTTGTCGTCTATTTTTAATCAATTTATTTAATTTGTAGGGGAGTTTGTGCATTTTGATTCTGTGGTCTGTCAATATAAAATGACCTATGGTGTTGGTGTAGCTCGAATTGGTATTGATCAATTTACGGCAGTTAAGGTATGCATTAACATATGGGACTGCATTGGATCGATGTTACACTTTGTTGCTTCGTACCTAACTTTGAGTGTGTTTTTGTTCTATTTGTAGTTCATGGAGTTGAGTATGTATTTGGAGCGCACGAGAATTTATCTACAGTGGTTTTTGAGGTGGAACCCAGGCACTGTCCTGGTTTCAAGTTCCGAAAATTTATCTCGACTGGCAGGACAGACTTGAGGTAAGACATGGGCTTTTGGGCTTTTAAGGGTTCGACAAACACCAAAACATCAGTGCATGTAGTAAAGCCCGTGAAGAATTACCGATCATTTTCCTTTTTCGAATGCTTCACTTTCGTCTCTAAGGATTGAAGAATCAAATCGGAGACTAGAATCGGGCCAATCGGCGTGAGATCTCTCGTTTTCTCATTCATTTTTTATTTGCTACCGGCGTACTCGAAATCCCTACACTTTAGGTACAATCGTATCGACTTCTCTTTTAGGAGTTTTTTTTTTGAATTTTCACTTTGAGAAAAATTGATGATGTCTATGTTCACATAGATGATTCCATCTGCCGTATAATTGTGATTCAGATGCATGAGTTTGCGTTTGATCGAAGTTTGAGTTTGCGTTTTATGGTGAAATTGCTTTCTAGATATGGCGCGTCGTCGTTTTATTTATATATATTTACTGAGATTGTACCCTTAATAGAAAGTCAGGTTATTTTAGTATAAATTTGAGTTAATTCACATCAAATTCTCTTAATGATCTTATTAGTGTTTTTTCCTTTGATGGTGTCTCAGGTCAAATACTTCTTACTTCAACCATGGCCTCAGTCAACGCACAGGTCAAATATACATCCCATTTATTTTTCATCAATCCAACATATTTATTTAGCATAAGTTCATTTATATATTGAAAATTTTAATAAGAGCTGTGATGATCAAACCTTTTTTGGAAGCAACTGAAGAACAAAATCTCATCATTCTTTTTGTTTATTTGTACAGAGTGTTCCAGCACAAATGATGATGCAGTTGTTGTACATCATCCTTAAGTTTCTAAAAGAACTCAACTTAATGGAAGCATGCCATGAGTGAGATTCAGATCACCGAATTCATTCGATATTCCGCTATTCCTGTTCGAGAACTTTATTTTACAGTACAATTTTGGTTTTATTCAGGTTTGAGAGTGCACATGCCCTCTTCTTTGACATGAGCTACTTTAAGGAACTCATAACTAAAGGGGCGTGGGATGTTATGGAACATTATTTAAGGGGCTTTACGACTTACCAAAGCAATAATATATCGAACGAACTGTTCTATGAAATCAGCAAGCAGAAATATCTAGAAGCCTTATGGAGGTAATTTCATGGAATTTATGTTCACAACTCGAGCTAGACCATAATCAAAACTAATGTGTTGTTTTTGTAGAGGTGACCTTGAACGTGCAAATGTCATCTTGGAAACTGATCTCTCAGCCATCCTTGGGTTACAAAACCCGAAGTTTCATGAGCTCTCTTTGCTGCAAAATACTGATAGTTTCAGGTACTATGTGGCTGACTATTAAAAGTGAAATTGTTTTTTGTGGTGTAGTTTAGTTGTAATTCATAGACAAAATTCACATGTGCAGGATCAATCTTGAACATCAATGGGTTGATAGGGACATCCTCCTGGATAGACTTCCGCAAATTGTTGACTTGGATCAAAATATTAATGGCAAGCTCTCATTCCCTGAGATTATTGATGGGAGGCTGATAGCTCTGGCTATACAGAGGTATGAATTAGACAGATTTTTCATGTTGTAACTATTAATGAACTTGTTGGATCGCTGACTTATCCGAGTATGTTGATGTTGTGGAAGCTTGAAGGGTCAATATTCCAAATGTCTATGCCCCATAGATATTTGGTCCTTGTTGACGGATCATCGGTGTCCAGAGCCACAACAAGCTGTTCGAAATCAGGCAGTTGATTCGACAACACATCCTAATCCTGCTAGATCAAGTAGGACTGCTAACGAGCATGCCTCAGGTGAAGTAGCTCGTCAGCGAACTCCACCTGAGGTTGTTCATAGGCGTCCCTTAGGTGGGGTTGCTCGTCGGCAAACCCCATCTGAGGCCGCACAAGCGAGAGCATCTGGGTCTAGAAATGATCAGCCTGCAAAAACACCTGGTGCTACTAGTCCACCTCACGAGTTGGAACGCATTGCAGCTGCGGATACCAATCATCACTTGCTCAATGCAACTGCCAGAAGACCCAAGACAACCTTGGTTACAGGTCCTCCTGTCCTACAGAGATTAACTGGTACAGGTACAACATCAGACCTGGTCCCTTCACCTCCACTAGATCCTACAGCATCCAGTCCTGCTCAGCATAATGCAACACCAAGACGTCGACCTCTCGTAGAGGCGTCAACCAGGGTTGTACCGCAATCATCACTTCCTGGTAATTCATATTGAACTAGCATTTTTTATAAACGTATAAATAAAAATATTTCCGAGTAATATCATTTGTTTTCTTTTTGTTTCCTTGGTGCAGATGTAGGGGTAAGGTCTGCCAGGGCTGGAAGAGTACTACCAAAAAAGAAGCAAAATCGCCCCAAAGGAAATTCAAGACAAACCCAACTAGCAGGAAATTCACCCAGGTTTCAGACTCAGACTCATTACTGTTTGACCAGATCACATATGCATAAGCCTGTCTATTGGAGATTGTATTTAACATAAGAATGTTGTTTTCTGCGAACAGTCAGCCACCATGGTCACGTATTGAAGAAGACGCCAGACCTAGCGCTGCTCAAACCATGGACTTAGACATGATGGAAGGATCCGAGGAGTTAGCTGAAGCACTCATTTTGCTTTCAGAGTCTGCTACTGCACATCAAGTTGCCAAACCTGGCTCCGGAGCTGGTCCAAGCAACAAAAGGAGACGTTAACTGATTCTCTTTTTCTATCGACTTTAAAAGATTCTCGACTTGATTGTCTTCAGCAGTGGGATAAACCAAACAACATATCCTTTATGTCAACCATTAAAATTTCAAACTTGCTTTGAATGCTTTTTTAGCAGGTTCAGCCAAAACAATTTGGATTTCTGCATGTTGCCATTAGGGGTGCAAACGAGCCGAGCGTTCATGAGCTACTCGCGAGCTGGCTCGGTCAAAGCTCGGTCAAAGTTCGTTCATTTATAAACGAGTCAAGCTTGAACAAAATTTGATACTCGTTTATTAAACGAGCCGAACATGAACACATTGGTGCTCGGCTCGAATCGGCTCGTGAACAACTCGATTGAAGCTCGATTAATACTCGATTAATACTTGATTAATGCTCGATTAATACTCGACCAAAATTCAATTTCAAAATATATAATGTAAAATTTTTATGCTTCCTGGTTATGCAAATAACCAATAATATAGGCAAATAAGCAAATTCCAGAAGGCTTTATTGATGTTTTGTTCAAAGGGTAACTAAAAGGACTGAAGTGCAAATATTCAAAGTCTTGAATATTTGCACATTAGCCCCATATAAAAGCATCACTTTAGCTGCACCGTAACAAAAACACACATCAAAATCCAAAATCGAGGAAGCGACGTTTCGCCGTTTGGTTGAGGGTTTACCATCGGCCTTCGCCTGCATGGCTACTCCTCACACACTCCATCAACCTGATCCAAGACCACCAGATCCACAGAGCAAGTCCGCAATCTCTTTTGCAACGATGGTATCACGTCCCAAAGTATATGAACGATTCCCAGCGATACAACTGCCTAATAGGCAATATGGTTCCAAAGATGGAGTCCCATCGATTCCGTTCACTACAGCAGAATACCAAGCTTTATCCCAGCGATTCAGCTTCACTATTATTGCCAAATTTCAAATTGGAAGACCACCTTTGCATGAGATTAAGAAGTTCATCGCTTCAAATTGGAACTTGAAAGGCAGAGTCACAATATCCAATGTCTGGGACGACAGACATGTTGTAGTTATCATGGACTCCGATGAGGACGTCAAAACAGCACTAACTTTTCCCTTCAGGAAAATCGGACATACGTATTTTCGACTCTTCAAATGGTCTGAAGATTATAACCACAAAAAAGAAGCCACAACAGTCACTAAATGGGTACGGTTACCGGGATTACCAATGGTCCTTTTTGACAAGGCATGTATTCGAGCAATAGTATCATCCTTTGCGGAATTCTTGGATATAGACGACCGTACCAAGGACTTGAGCGCTTTATCTTACGCTAGAGCATGCGTGGAACTAGATGTCTCACAAACTATCCCTTCCAAAGTTTGGATCCAGATTCCAGGAGATAAAGGTTTTTATCAAGACATTATTATCGAAGGAGGAGTGGCATACTGCACGAAATGTAAATTGCATGGGCATGAACTTGCAACATGCAAAAAAGTTCGTAAGGCAAATGCTCCCATGCAGACACAAAAAATGGTAGACACCACTCTCAGTCAGCCTACCAAGGTTTCTCAACAGGTGGAACAGGAATGGATTGTAGTTCGACGAAAGAGAGATAAAAACAAAGAAGTGCAGATATCAGGAGAGGGACTCATCTCCCAAAATGCACAACCTGAGAAGGAAACAAAAATATTAGATGAGAAGGTTAATGAATCATTTGTGGATGGTACAGGTGGTGGTACATCAGAGGATCTTGAAGATAAGAATCTGTCAAAAGATCAAAATAAACAATCTTGTTCTGAACATGATACAAGTAAAACACAGAGCACAGATCTTCTTGAAAAAGAAAACAACAATCAGTGCAAGTTATTAGTTACAATGGAGGCAAAAACCCACAAAGCAATCAACCCACTTGCTATACCTCCAGCGCGCTCTATTTTTAAGAACTCGTATAGCATGGAACAGAGGATAGTGAGCTCCCAATCATCAAAAATACCCAGCCATAACCAAAAGAAAGAGAACATGCCTATGAAAGAAAACAACATAACAAATGACAAGACTCAGACTCCAATGGAGCCAACCGGTGATGTTGCTACATCATCCTCACACAATGTTTAGCTTCATCTTTTGGAATGCGAGGGGGATCGGAAACCGGAACACTTCCACCCACCTCCGAGAGCTGTGTGTTCTCCACAAAATCGACTTAGTAGTGATTGTTGAACCCAAGATTAAGAATCACCGTCTGGAAGGCATTAGTCACCTTCTAGGTTTTGACCAAGCTGCCCACGGAGAGGACAACAATGTTGATATTTGGTTATGCTGGAACAATACTATAACTCTTCAGGATATCTCTTGGAATGCTCAACAGGTCACTTGCCTCGTAACTTATGTTTATAACAACGTTCAATCAATTTGCTCATTTGTTCATGCTGACTGTGATAAAGATGTTCGTCAATTACTATGGGATGAACTCACTGACCTTTCTGCTAGCATATCATTGCCATGGATCATTGCAGGTGACTTCAATGCAATCTCATGCGAAGGAGAGAAATCAGGGAGATGTCCGATTGATGATAATTCTTGCTTTGCCTTTAACTCATTTCAGGTTCAAGCCGGCGTTTTTGATGCAGGGTTTCAAGGGAATCCATTTACTTGGTCCAATAATCAACATGAGCCTAACCGAATATGGGAACGATTGGATCGAGTTTTATTAAATGGTAATGCCTTAGCAGAGCTACCCCCTATGGAAGTCACTCACCTGGCTCGCATTCACTCGGATCACTGTCCTCTGTTGGTAACTCCCCATAATGATCACAAGAACATCTCTCTATTCAAATTCCAAAGAGTGTGGACTGAGCACCCAGACTTTTTGGATTTCATTAAATGTCATTGGGAAGGCAGATTGGATCGTAATCCCCTTGTCACTTTGGGTTAAAACTCAAACGTCTTCGTTCAAAACTTAGATGGTGGAATTGGAACGTGTTCGGAAACCTAAAGACCAAAATAAACGCTATCAAGGTTCGCATTGAGTACTTGGAGGCTTGTTTGCAACAAAGATGGGATTCAGAAATTGTTAACACCTTAAATCAAGTTCGGAGTAATTATGAGGAAGTATTAAAGTTTCAACTTGATATGCTTAGTGCAAAGGCTAGAGCAAATTGGGTTCAAGATGGTGATAGGAATTCAAAATATTTTCATGCTTGCATACGTGCTCGTCGAATCCAAAACCGAATGCAACTTGAGTTGGGGAATGGGATTTCAACCACTGACAGAGATGTTATCGGTTCCGAAGCAGTTCGTTTTTATTCCGATTTATTCCAAGGGAGTCACCCTCCTCCTCACCAGGATGATCTCAGCCAATTCAATAATGTAATCTCGCATACTGAGAACATGCGCCTGACCGAGCAACCCTCAGAACAAGAGGTTTTAAATACTATTACAGAGCTCAATTCGGATGGAGCTCCGGGTCCAGATGGATTTACCGGAGTATTTTATGTTAAATGTTGGGAAGTGATAAAGTCAGACCTGATGGAGGCCATTGCTGCATATTTTAATGGTTTTCAGCTTCCCTTATCCTTTAGTGCCACTCTGCTAACCCTTGTTCCTAAGGTTCAACATCCATCCCTTATCAGTCATCTTCGCCCAATCAGTCTCTGCAACTTTAATCATAAAATTATATCTCGCATCTTGGCATCTCGCATAGCTTCTCTTCTTCCTCGGCTTATATGTGAGGAGCAAGCCGGATTTATTAAAGGCAGAAGCATACATGAGAACATTGCTTTAGCTCACGACATTTCGCATGATATTAACTTGAAAGGGTTGCATGGTAATGTCATCATAAAACTTGATATGGCCAAAGCTTACGATCGGGTATCCTGGAATTGTATTCTAGCTATCATGAGGAATCTTGGTTTCAGCGAAAAGTGGTGCGATCTCATTTATCGATGTATTTCTAACTGCCACTATTCGGTTAAGTGGGATGGAAAAATTTATGGATTCTTTAGATCATCGAGGGGAGTGCGACAGGGTGATCCGCTTTCTCCGGCTCTTTTTACCTTTGTCATGGAGTGGCTCAGCAGAAAAATCAATCAAGGTGTCATAGACAACATAATTCTTCCTTTTCGCACTAAACAATGCTCAGTTAAAGTCAACCACCTATTATATGCTGATGACATTCTTATTTTCACAAGTGCGGAAACCAAATCTATCTCCAATCTGATGAACTTGATTTCTAAGTTTTGTGGCATATCTGGCCAAAAACTTAACTCTGATAAAAGCTTGATCATCTTCCCTTCTTGGCTCCCTGATGAGAAAAAGAATGAAGTTCTTTTGCACACCGGTTTTTCTGAAACATCTATGCCGATCAGTTACTTAGGCGCTCCGCTTTTTAAAGGTCGCGTGCTTATCGACCACTTCACACATCTTGAATTAAAGCTAAAAAACAGAGTGCATGGTTGGTCTAGGAATTTTCTTTCTATGGGTGGTCGGATCACTCTTGTTAATTCGGTTCTCAACTCTATAGGAATTCACTGCATGATGGTGCTTCCTATTCCTGTTACTACTCTAGATCGTCTTGTTTCGATTATGAGCAACTTCATTTGGGATGCTAGAAAAGAGCACCGCAAACATTGGGTTAGTTGGGAGAAGAGTTGCAGGCCTAAGGAATGTGGCGGGCTTGGCATCCGTGACCCTAAAGGTACCATGCTTAGTTTTCATGGAAAGCTTGCGTGGAGCTTCATCCAAGGCAGATCTCTCTGGGCAAGATTTGCTAATGATCGTTTTCAAGTAGGGAAGAAAGGCTCCACATTATGGAACTCTTTTAATCATCTCATCCCTGCGATTCGAGGTGATTGCACTTGGAGGATTGGGAGGGGAGATGTTCTGACCCATGTCTACTTGACTAAATTGGGTTTAAAGGTCCCTGCAACAGTTCCAAACATTGAGCTTAAATCAATCAGACCAAACTCATTGGTGAGGGGCTTCTTCATGCATGCTTTGCCGGAAAGGGAAAAGAAGAACTATGAAGGGGCTGTATTTGCTAATTATGATGATTGCTTAGTATGGCATCACTCAAGTAATGACAGTTTCTCTGCTAAAGTCTTCTGGGAATCATTCCAGACAAAGTATGAAATCAAAGAATGGGCCTGCTATATTTGGAAAGCATGGATTCCTCCAAAGGTGTCAGCTTTTATTTGGAAAGTATTTCATAATGCAGTTCCAACAGAGGACCGTATTAGAAGCATGGACATTCCCATAACTTCAAAATGTGTGTGTTGTACCTCTCCTTCGCTAGAAAATGCTAGACACCTATTTTTTGAAAGCGAGTGGGCAGACCAACTCTGGAGGAAGCTTGGTTATATTTTTGATAGGCCGAGGATTCACTCTCTGACGTCATTAACAAGAATTTGGTTAAAACCATCAAATGGTGATTATATTGATTGCTTAGCGAGTGGTCTTGCTGCCTGCGGCATATGGGAGCTTTGGAACGCTCGAAATAAAATCATTTATGAAGGGAAGAGGAGCAACTGGATAAGGAATGTTTGGGAATGGGCCCCGCAGTTGGCAAGAGTCATCAACAAACAGTACACAAGCTCAATGCAAAACAATCTCATTCTGTCAGTCTTTAAGATTTATCATAAGCCTAGAAGTCCAAATAACCGGGTGTGGAATTCTTGGATTCAGTCATCCTACAACATCACATGTAATATTGCTATTTTAATCCGTGATGGGATTTGTATTGGTGGTGCCTTGGTTCGTACTCAATCAGGGATGTTTAAAATGGCTTTGGTTTGCCACATCCCTAGCTCCTCGATTTTTGAGGGATTGACATGGTTTTGTTCTCAGACTATTAAAAAGGCAGAGGAAATTGGTATCTTTATATGTAGCTTACATGGATCCCATCCATGCATGGCTCACTTAGAGCTTGGAGTTGATGAAGTGCCAAATGAGTTCATAAACGTGAAACAACGTTTCCACGGCGCCTCTCCTTCCATTCATTGCAAAAGGATCTGTCCGTGTTTAAACACTGCAGCCATTGCTCTGGTTTGCACTACTCCTCCTGGGATTTATTTTAGGGCTGAAAATCTTACAAGACCAACCCAACGGGAGATTACTCATGCGGCCATGCACTTACCTGTCATCTGCAATAATGAGTGCTTACATCTCTTTAGATCGATAAATACAACAACTCAGGATGACTTGAGTCTGCGTAGAAGGGATCGTTACATGACTACTCAAATACTTGATGACTCGTGTCTTTAGGATTGTTTGGTCTTGTATTGTTTGTTTTTATTGGTCTTTGTTTTACCATGTATCTGGTTTTAGCTTGAGCGGGGTTGATAATCTGTTCAGCGTTTTTAAATGGTGGGGAAATATAACTCACCATTGGCGCTTGAGGATCATGCTCAAGTTTAACTTGTATTAGCCACGATTCAGGCTTTTTGAATCATTTATAATAAAAGTAGCTGGCGCCGTCCAGTTTTTTTTAAAAAAAAAAAAAAAAAAAAAAAAAAAAAAACAAAAACACACATTTGAGAAACCCTAAGTTTGAGCCGACAGAGTGATTTGGAGACAACCGTGACAAACCGGAGAGGATATGGTGGCGCATGCTGTTCTGGACGCTTCTATGGCTACACAGGGGCCTTGAGTTTCTTCTATCTTAGTTTGAGTGCTTTGTTCCTCCATTTATTGCTTGAGTTACGTTTTAGGGTTTGTGTGTTTTGAGTCGATCTGTTTGTAACTTGAACTATTATTGCCTAGTGATGTAACTGGTAGATCTAGCATAACAATTCTAATAACTCTTTTCGTGTGCCTGAGTTATTAGAACTAAGTGGTAGATCTAGTTTTACTTTTCAAATATTTTATAATGTTTTGAGAATCTGTTTTGAGAATTAACATTTTAGTTGACTTGAATATGTTTGATATTTTTAACGCTAAATCTATTACAATCTTATGTTTGGTATAATCTTATTTTTTAATGCTTGATCTTATATTTTCAGGTGAACTCATGTTGAATACAAGTTCAATAGAGAAGTCCAAGATAACCAGTATGAAGAAGAATCAATTCACTGATGTTTTGTCTTGTGCTATGTGAAGATGGCAGCATGATTTGCAACTTATTAAAGTTTTTTGTTGGACTTTTGATCATTGTAGCAAAAAAGTTCTTTTTTTGCATTATAAACCCTTGCTTTGTAACTTTTGTATGAAAATTTTATTTTCGCAGTGTTTAAAGTAGCATTTTATTTTAGATATACAGTAAACGAGCTTCTAAACGAGTAGCTTGAATAAATGCTTGTTTTTTGCTCAAGCTCGTTTAGTATTCGAGCCGAGCTCGAGTATATGTATTTACTAACGAGCCGAGCTCGAGCATATATTTTTTCAGCTCGACGAGTTCGAGCCGAGCTCGAACAACACATAATATTCTCGAGCCGAGCTCGAGCACCATAATACTCGGCTCAGCTCGGCTCGTTTGCAGCCCTAGTTGCCATAACCTAATTAGGTAAATGAAATTTTTACTAAGTAATAAACAAGAGCAAGAAACACATTCACAGGAAAAAAATGCCAAGTTTGAGTTTCAATTTTGGCGGACGGATTTCTACTACGAAATGAGTACAACTAGATATTCGTCTGTCTATCACTTTTTATTTATTTCATGTACTCATATGTAATTTCATTACGTTATAAGAATGAACCTTTATTTTGAAAATGTCATATATTTGTCGATATGCGGTTTGAACCGCGGGTTTTCTGAGCAAATTAAGCAACATAGCTTTTTGATCCTATGTGGCGTAACATGTGTGCAACGAAAAGATGCGTTTAAATTTTTTGTGTGATCCCGATGTTTAAAACCGCAGGATCCCATATCGTAGAGTTAGGGTTCTTCTTCATTTTTTCGCTTCTTTCTCCCCACTTTCTCCACTCCCAATTCCGCGGCGGCTCCAAATTAGATTTGAAATTGGTGTTTGTTGTTAATTGTATTGAGATTTAATCGATTTAGCTAATATGATGTAGTTATGATTGTGCTGTGTGATTTTGTTTGAAAATGTGCTGGTTTGTTTACATATATGGTGTCTATGTCCACTTTTGAAACGTGGGATGATGATATGATCGAAGAGGAGTATGATAAAGATGAGATGGAACAATTAGAAATGATGTCAAGTAACCTTTCACATTCTATCTGCAGCTTTATTTTGAAAGACATGGCTTTAAATACAACGTTGGACTTGAGTGATGTTCATATGCGGTCTGTCTCTAGTAATCTTGACATGGAGGTTGATCAATTGGCAGAAGTGTTGCAAGCGGAGTATCTTGCTGATTTACCTGATGATGTTTGGAACGAGCTGGATGATGCATGCAAGGATTCAGTGTTGCTTAGACTGTGTAATGATCGAAGTTTCAGTAAGGAGGCCATGTCCAAGTTCATTCATAGGGCATGGCAGGTTAGGGGAACTTTGTCTGTGGCTGAAATTGCCAGTAATTTGTTGAAGGTGTCTTTTGAGCATACGGATGATCTGCATAGAGTCATGCAGGGAGGTCCTTGGTTGTTTCAGGGATGGATGGTGATCATTGAGCCATGCATGGGTGACCTGGTTCCTACGGATTTAAGGGAAGCTAAATTCTCACTTTGGGCTCAACTGCATAACTTACCCACTGGGATGATGGAAAAACGCTATTTGGAGATGGTGATTGACTTTGCTAAGATCTTAGAAGTGCATGCAAACCCAGGGTCTACTTCTTATGGTGTGAATAGAAGGAGATATGTTCGGGTTAAGTTGGAATTTAGTGTTAAGGACCCTCTGTTGACACGGTTTTATATAAGGAGACGAATGCGTGATCCTCTGGAGGTGGTGATTAAATACGAAAGGCTGCCAAAATTGTGTAATAAATGTGGTCTTGTTACACATCTGCAGTCTGACTGTGTTGCGACTGAGGAGGAGCTGCGTAAGTCTAGATTTTCATTTGTTCTTGGAGGAAGCGTTAATGGTGAGGCTGTGTCTACTGTTCCTACTGGTCCTGGTCATAGTTCTGTTGTCTTAAATGTGCAACCTGAGAATTTGCCACATTCTGGATTATTGGTATCTCAGGCTGAACTGGGTCTTCAGATGACGGTGGCGGCTGACGTCGAGTTCAATACTCCAATGACACGTGGGTACTTTAATTATGCACCACTTTTGAATAATCATGGTTTGTCTGCTAATTTTGTTTCGGATGTTGAGGCTAATGGAGGAGGACAGGTGGAGCACATGCACCAGTTACCTGTCACTTCAGCGCTTCTGAATTTGGGTGGGCCTAGGATGGAGGCCCAAACTCTTGTGGACCAGGATGATGGTTTGGGTTTTGGCTATCACCCTGTTGGGCCTACTTTGTTTGCTGATGCAGTACAGTATGACAAGGAACAGGCTGAGTTTTGGGCTTCGAACTCCTCATTTAAGAAACGGAAAATGTCTTGGGCGTCAACTACGGCTGATCCCAATTGTTTCTCTCGAGCTTCAGGAAAAGGGAAATCGTTGATTCGCCCTAATTTGGATGGCGATGGTAGGGTACCTGTTGCTGCTTTCACATCAGACTGGGATTTGCAGCTTGCTCTGCTTTCTCATCATGCCAATTCGCTTACTCCGGACTCTATCCAGATCCCTATTCATCATGTCCAGAATCATCAACAACCAATCGTTGGTCTTCCGTTGCCTGGGATTCGAATTGATGAGTCAAGAGCTTTACTTAATGTGACTGGTGGGGTTGGGGGAACCATGAATGAATCAACCTCTTCTTCCTCTTCATCGGTTAGGTTTACGAGTTTGGGTAAGCCGGGTCATTTTTTGGGGCAAGCCAGTCAAATTGGTGATGGAGATGGTTCTGCATGTGAGGTTCAAGATCAATTATCGGCGGAGGCTGAGGATCAGCCCCGCCGTTTGCAATGAATCTGCTTTGTTGGAACTGTCGGGGGATGGGGAACCCTCGGACAGTTCGAAGTTTGGCGGACGTTATTACGTCTTGCCATCCCCAGGTGGTTGGTCTATTAGAGACTAGGGTCAATCATCTTAAAGCGGAGCAAATTAGGTGTAAGCTGGGATTTGGAGGTTGTTTTACTGTAAATAGTCGAGGTAAATCGGGCGGTATGATCTTGTTGTGGCGTCAAGGTATTAATTTGTCTATTGTTCACTTCTCTTTGTTTCATATCCACTGTTGTGTTGAAATGGGTGATCGAGTTAAGTTTGAGGCAACATTATTTTATGGACACCCGGTTACACATAAAAGGCCACAAAGTTGGAGGTTGTTGTGTAGGATTAGTCGTTTGGTGTCTTCTCCTTGGGTTGTTATGGGGGATTTTAATGAGGTCTTGAATCATAATGAGGTCAATAGGGTGTCAAGTCGTCGGTTTAATCAAGTTGCTCTGTTTCGGAATACTGTTAATAAGTGCCATTTGATCGATGCTGGTTTTTCAGGATGTAAATTTACCTATTCGAATAAAAGGAGGAACAATTCAGAGTTTCGAGCTCGATTGGATAGGTTTCTGGTTGATGAGAAGTTTAAAGGGACTTTTTGGAAGATTAGGGTATGCCATCTTTTTTCTTATATGTCTGATCATTGCCCTATTTTGTTAACTCTGAACCAGCAGAGGATGAAAATGCCTAAGAACTTTAAATTTGAAGCAGTTTGGCTTCGCAGGCATGATTTTTCTAGAGTCATTAGTAATGTTTGGAATAGTGATGATGTAAAATTGATTAGTCAGTTTTCTGATAAACTTAATGTTGCTAGTAGTGCTTTGCAGCAATGGAATAACAAAGAGGTTGGTCATGTGAAGCAACATATTAATGTTCTGAAAGGTCAAATAAATTATTGTCGTTCTCAATTGCGCACTGCTGATATTGATATACAGGAGAGGATTTTAACTGAAGAATTGGATGAATGGCTACACAGAGAAGAGTTATTATGGAAGCAGCGATCTAGAGTGAATTGGCTTATGGATGGTGACAGGAATACTAAGTATTTCCATGCTAAAGCTTCTGCTAGGCACAAAAGGAATGTAATTTCGAAGTTGCAGAACGGGAATGGTGAGTTTGTTCATGATCAGGTTGAAATTGAGAATGTTGCTATTGAGTATTTCAGAAATATTTTTTCATCATCTCTGAGTTTAAATGTTATTGATTGGAGCACAGCGATGGATGTGGTTCCTTGCTTAGTATCTGAAGATCATAATAACCTTATAAATGCAGAATTTACGGAGGAGGATGTCAAATGTGCTCTGTTTGCTATGGACCCATGGAAGGCTCCAGGTATTGATGGTTTTTCTCCAATGTTTTTTCAGAAATGTTGGAGGCTTGTTAAGAACGATTTGGTCACTGCTTCATTAAAATTTCTGAATGAGGGAATTTGGGATGAGAAAAATAATGAAACAGTTATTGTTCTGATTCCTAAGAAGGATGATGCGTGTGCTATGCAGGATTTCCGACCAATAAGTTTGTCAGGAGTGCTATCCAAAGTTGTATCCAAGGCAATGTCAAACAGACTTCAAGGTATTCTTCCTGAGTTGATTTCTGAAGAGCAGTCTGCTTTTATTAAGGGTCGTTCAATCTGTGATAATTTTATTATCGCCCATGAGTTGACGCATTTCATTAGAACAAAGCCTAAATCTAAGTCTCATTTTGCATCCTTGAAGCTGGATATGTCGAAAGCTTATGATAGGATGGAGTGGCCTTTTTTAGAAAATGTGTTGTTGAAAATGGGTTTCTCTACGAGTTGGGTTCAGAAAGTAATGTTTTTTATTAAGTCTGTGTCATACAGAGTTAGAATTAATGGGAAACTGTCTGATAAGTTCTATCCGAGTCGAGGATTGAGGCAGGGTGATCCTCTTTCTCCTTATTTGTTTATTATTGGGGCAGAATGGTTGAGTCATCAAATTAAGAATCTTTGTCGTTCTAATCTTGTCAAAGGAGTTAGGATTTGTAGAACGGCACCAACGTTCACTCACTTATTTTTTGCTGATGATAGTTTGTTGTTTTTCAGAGTGGAGGACAATTCTGCTAATCACATTCAGACTGCGTTGTTAAGGTATGAGATTATCTCTGGTCAAAAGATTAATTATGCAAAGTCAGATATTATGTTTAGTAAAAATTGTCCATCACATCTGATAAATAGTACTAAACAGGTTCTGAATGTTGGGGTTTGTGATTCTTTGATGAAATATTTGGGATTTCCATTGACACTGCAGAGGTGTCGATCTGCTGGCTTTTTACATGTGGGTGATAAAATTTGGAAGAAAGTTAGTAGTTGGACAAATAATAAGCTATCTATTGGGGGTCGCGAAGTGTTGATTAAATCTGTTTTATTGTCCATCCCTCAGTATGTTATGTCTTGCTACTTACTTCCTGAAAAGGTTATTAATAGTATGATGTCAGGAATTATTAATTTCTGGTGGGGTGGGAGTCAGAAAACAAAGTCTGCTCATTGGGTTAAGAGGGATATTTTGTTTATGAAAAAGGAGGATGGCGGGCTTAATTTGAGAAATTTGAAATTGACAAACTGTGCTTTTCTCATTAAGCAGATTTCACGGATTTTGTCTGATCATGAGTCTGCTGTTTTCAGGCTGTTCAAGGCGAGGTACTTTAGGACTGGAAATGTTATGACGGCTAATCTTGGATATAGACCATCTCCAGTGTGGCGAGGTTTTTTTAAAGTGCTGGATATGTCCAAGTCTGGATTTACTTGGGTAAGTAATACTGACAATATTACTTGGAAAGATTCGTTGGATGGGGTGGCAACTGTTAGTTCTGCTTATAGTTTTTTTAGAGATACTGTTGATGCTTCGGACCCTAGACCTTCATCATCTAATTTGAGCAGAGTTAAAGTGTTTTGGAAGGCTTTTTGGAAACTTAACTTGCCTGCTAAAATTAAAATTTTTGGGTGGAGGTTATTTCACAATGGCATTCCAATTGGACGAAACCTGTTTAGGCGCAATATTGTTGATGATCCGGCTTGCAAAATTTGTGGTTATTGTGATGAGAGCTTTATGCATTTATTCTTTGAGTGTTGGTGGACCAGGGCGGTTTGGGAATTGTTGAATTTTAATAAAATCCTTTTGTCTCAATGTTTTCACTGCCCAGCAGATTGGTTATTTTCTTGGTTTCAGCAGCTTCCCATTGAATTGTTTGCTGAAGTTCTTGTTTCACTTTGGATGATTTGGTTTCACAGGAATCAAGTTTGGCATCATAATCAGTTTTCAAGCCCAGCTACAATCGTCTGCAAGATCCGAAGTACGTTGAAGGCTTTTTCGAAAGGGAATGTTGCGTCGTTGTTTTCTATTTGTCACCAGTTAAGTTCACTACATTGGACTCCGCCGCCAATTGGAAAGGTTAAGATTAATGTTGATGCGGCATTCTCTAAGGAAACAAATAAGTGTGGCATAGCGTGTGTTGTTAGGGATCACGAGGGGTTGATTATTTGTGTCCAAATGCAGTCTGTGTCAGGTGTGCCTAACGTTCTTTCGGCGGAAGGATATGCGGTTTCTTTGGGGTTAAACACGGCTGATGCTTTGCAGCTTAAAGATGTTATTATTGAATCGGATTGTGTTAAGGCTGTAGAATGTTTGAATAATAGTAGACATGCACCTGATGCGTTTCATGGCTGGTATTCAACGAGTATTAATTTGTTACATCGTAATACGGAATGGAATTTGCTTGCTATTCGACGGGAGGCGAATGCTCTAGCAGACTGGCTTTCTAAACAATCTTTATCACATAATCTGTCTTGGAGCAACCTGGATTGTTGCCCTAGGTTCTTAGGGTCTTTTCCCCAGGTCTTGATGCCTTCTTAGTATTTGTTCTGTTCCTATCAAAAAAAAAAAAAAGAAATGATGTCAAGTAATTCATCCGTGGTGGTTCCTGAACCGTCTTTTGGTCAATCTTATTGGCTCACAATCTGACATTTAGTGATATATTTGCTTGTAATGAAAATCAGCCATCAAATGAATTTACTGGTGATTATCTTGTCAATCAAGATGACTGTTCTTTGTGGGTTGGGAAGATATGTAAATCGAAAGAGGAAGCTAAGTATTTGGTTAGGAACACAGTTGAGTAAGACTTGTAGGTCGACTCCTTATGTGTTGGTATGCGCTAGTAAAAGTGTAGGATTGAACTGTGTGTGACAAATTAAGATAAGAAGGAGACATGAAGTGAGTTATTGGACGCTTGTTGAGTATAAAGAAGAAGAAGAAGAAGAAGAAGCTTGTTTCAGATCTCGGATTTTGCGAGATAACATTCATCTGAACAAAACGGTTATTGTTGGAGAGTATTTGGATGTTTTTAAGGAGAAGTTGCGTTTAGAGCCACATAAAATCAGGTGTATGTTCGTAAGGACTTTGGGTGTATCATTAGCTATCTCAAAGCATGACAAGTGAAACAAGAAGCGAGGACACTTGGATTTGACACTTGGAAAGAAATTTTCTCTAAGCTCCTTTAATTATTTTAGATTATACAAGATATGAATGCATGGACATTTTTCAAATGGCACATAGAGCAGGTGAGTGGTGCTTGCACATAGGTGAATCGTGTATTTTAGGTGTTTGGTCCTTCTGTTAGGGCGTTTGAGCACTGTCAGCCAGTTATCACTTATGACACACATGTATAGGAAATATATAGAAGATTGCTAGTTTCCATTGGTTGAGAATGAAAATATCTAGCTGGAAATGGTTGAGAATGAAAATATCTAGCTGGAAATGGTTCAAGAGGTGTATTAGGAAGGGTGTCATCGAGAGAGATGACACGTGTGTCATTCAGATAGACACAAGGGAATATTGGCACTAATGAACACTATCGTAGAGTGGAAACCTTCCTGTGGATATTATTAGTTCTATCTCCGACAAGTTGAAAAATGAATCTCTCTTAAAAGATCACATCATGTATACATAATTACATATACTATTTGGTTATGACTCGAAAACATTACTTTACACATTTATATACATTTCCACACCTCAATCACAATAATATACACATGCTCCAACAATGGACGAAAGATAGAAGTGGAAATTTATACTCTAGTATTACATTTCAAAAACAAAAAATATAAATAGATCATCATTTCTTCAATCGAACTTAGATTTGGATCTTCTGAGTGACATGCAAGGAGAAACACATCATGTTCGTCAAAATACAAACTTCAATACACGCCATAAGAGAGATGGAGAAGTGGAAGCGCTAATATGATCTATGTTCAGCGGCTTATACATGAGATTTAAAATTAAGATTTAGGCAATCTAACAATTTCAAAATAAGTCACATAAGGTCATATTGGTTGGTGAAAATTAATAAATGTGTCTGAAACAAATCGTACGTAATTCATTACTAAGATTGCTATCCAAGATATCACACACGGAATTTTCAAAATGATCCTCACGAGACAAATTTTCGTAAGTCACTTTATATTTTGCGCATAATGACCCTTACGAATCAAATTTTGGTAAGTTGCTTTACACTTTGTCGCATAACTTACATATTGCGACTAACATAGCGTAATCGCTACACATTAATCGCATAAGATTCTTTTCATGATATATAAAATATGTTCGTTAGATAAGATATCTTATTCGGCTATTTCTTATGCAACTTCATCAAAATATGTCCATAAGTCTTTTTCTAGCGTAGTGTCATGTGTCTAATAATATGATTAGTTTTGTATTTGTACAACATCGTTGTTTTTTCTCTAGAAAATTCAATTTCCATTCACCGAAACCTGATATTTATTTGTTCTTTTTATCTTTTACGAAAACACCATCTAAATTCAAACCTAATCACGAAAACCTGACATTTTGGTTCTTCCCCATTTAGCGTGACAGCAACATTTTAGTCCTATTTACATCAGGGTGAGTTTTATGTAGGGTTTTATTATTTTGGAATTTGGATCATGCTGTCATGTAATGTGTGGTTTCATTGCAAAACTCACATCATGTTTGACAAGAAAATATTTAGGGATAAGTCCTGAGGTTCATCTTTGACATGAGTTTTCGTCATGATTCATACTTACCAATCCAAGAGGAAAGATATATTCTTCATTGAAAATGAATTGGATTTAAACATATTCATATCCCAAGTCAAAGAGTATAACTTAACTTCTTCTCAATGGGGAATATATAAAATAAAAAAGAACAAATTAAGGGATATCCGTATGGGGTTAAGTTCTAGGAGGACATTAAGTATTTGTAAGACGGAGGACAAAATTCAACCGTTGATTTGATTAATCTGACGGTTGAGATTAAAGTTGGTTTTTATTAAAGTTGGCGGTTGAATTTGCGAAAAACATGGGACGGTTGGATTTGAAGGTTTTTTATTTTAAATCTCATTCGTTGGATGATTAGAAATCAACGATTGAAATCATGTCCTACAGTTTCACAAATTATTGATTGTCCTCCTTGATCTTTATCCATCCGTATGAATTCGATATGATAAGATGGAAATTTGCGTAAAACAATTTTTAAGGAAATGTGAAGAGGAGATGTAAAAAGATGAAAATGCCTTATTCCAAGAAAAGTCATATATTTCCTAACAAGTCAAATTCCAAATTGCGAACTTTTCAAATAAAGTTATTCTTTCATATTTTAACTTAAACAGTTGGCATAAAGGTTGCATGAATTCGCTTCTTGTCCACTATCACATTGCATATCCAGTTTTTCCCTTGATTTTTTGCATTCCTTTTCGTTATTTGAGCATGGCACGAAAAAACTACATTTAGCATAATCACAGACGATGGTTCAACATTCCGTATTATTTACTGACATATTCTTTTCCAAACAAATTTACTTTTTATTTATTTTATACTCTTGTTCCCGAATGCGAAAAACTCAGTAACATATTTAGAAATATATTTAGAAATATATTTATCAACCGTTTGGTTTTACTAACAATGTGTCTAATTTTAGAGAAACATAATTTTCACATTTCAAGACGATTCGAACCCAAAAATCCTTGACTGTTAGACCAAAAACATGACCAATAAGCCACCACTCCTTCTGCAAAGCAAATAAACATGTTGAATGATTAAAACTTGCATTGAAAATTAATTTAGTAATTTAAAATTAATTTGAAACATCTAAAAAAGTAAAACTCAATAATTATATTAAAACATCTATAACATCAGGCAAAGTACTTCTATATTAGGGGCAAACAATGTATTTTTTCTTACACAAATTATTCAATTGGATCCATTGCAAGTTGCAACAAATATGTATGGATTGCTAAGATCTGTAGATCCTGAATGTACAAAATGGAAAGATAAATTTATTAGGGGTAATTGCAGTAAATCACTATTATTATATGGTGTTTTGCAGTAAACCACCATTATAATTTTTTTTTCCGAAACGAGTATATTATAACATCGCCGTTAACAGAAAACCACCAATGACACTATTCCGTTAAAACTTCCGTTAAGTGCGTGTACACGTGGCAATACAATATTATTTTATATTGAAATTAATTACCGAAAACCACTATTATAATCTCAGTTTTACGAAAAACCACCATTTTAATAACTTATTATCAGAATACTACCACCTGCACTGTTCATGCTAGATCAGAGGCTCATATGATAATTTTACTCGTTGATAAGTATCTACTAGCTACATAGTGCTTCAATTTTATCTCGATGGAAGTCAACGAAGAAAATAATGTAAGAAATACAAAAAACTCTTGTTTGAGAGTTTATCATCAATATTTAATGATTATCGGTTCAATTCTTTTAAACTCGATGGAAGTTAAATATAAATAACTTTCTCATTTTATCTTACGAAATATTATTTATTACATCACTACTTTTAGACTCTAATTGTTTTTCTATATTGATGTTAAAGATCGACTCTGAGCTAAAACATAACAACTTCTCACCACACCCGTAACTGCAAATATGCTTCCATTAGGTTTCGTGTCTAGTATGGATTATATATTAAGGGTTAATTACGAAAAACCACCCTCATAATAGGGGGTTTTTCACGGCACCACCCTTATAATGTGATATTACAGTAAATCACCTCTTTCTCTACTCCGTTATCATTTAACCACCTCTCCGTTAACAGAGGTGGTGAAGTGATAATTGAAATGATTATAGAGGTGGTCAAGTGAATTTTTTTTTATTATACGGGTGGTGTATTATAATAAAAATAATACTATTTTATTCAAATTTTAAAATACTTAACGGAATATTTGACGGAATAGTGTCGAGGTGGTTAAATGATAATGGAATGATAAAAAGAGGTGGTTTACTGTAATATCACATTATAAGGGTGGTTTCGTGAAAAACACCCTATTATGAGGGTGGTTTTTCGTAATTATCCCATAAATTAATAAACGTGTACTGCTAGCCACAATCATAGCCACAGTCATTTGTGATTATTTGTTAAAATGGTGGTTTTTTTGCAAAAAATAGACATTATAATGGTGGTTTTCTGCAAAACAAGACGTTATAATGGTGGTTTTTTGAAATTGTCTGAATTAAAGTTATATACCCACGCGTCGTATGGCGCGTGTTTTACAATTTCTAACGGAACAGTTAAATTGGTGGTTTTCTGTTAACGGCGATGTTATAATAGACTCGTTTCGGGAAAAAACTTTATAATAGTGGTTTACTGCAAAACACCATATTATAATAGTGGTTTACTGCAATTACCCCAATTTATTAACATCAATTTTGTTTACTTGGATATTACAAACTCAATGAGTTCATTAAGCGTAATCAAGTGGATTATATAAATGACACTGAGATGTGAAGAAGCAAATTGCTATTTTCAGCAAAAATTTTGATAGCGGTTACACAATGGGTATAAATTTAAGATCTCATACATGAGAATCTTATTCTAATCATTATTAGCACACAGGTCACAACGAATTCCTTCACCCAATCATCGACAAACATGTATTAATCATTCAAGCTATTTTCAGCAAATTTAAAACAAAGTTTTGATATACAAAATAGTTTTGAGTAAAACAACATCATTTACATTTTCTCGTACTCATCGAAAAATTACGTTGTTATAATTTGTTATGAATGTTCTTGTAATAAAACAATAAACAATTAGCCGGATAGAAGTAATTATGGTGTGTTCACTTCGCCGGAATGGAATGCATTTCGTGGGAATGGAATGGTGAATTTGGACATAGTTTCATTTTAGATTCATCCTTTCATTCCATTCCAAGTGATTTCATTCCAGCGAAGTGAACACACCATTAGTGATCAAGTTGTGGAAAAATATATAAAGAAAAAAATTCATACTTGAAACTTGAGACTCTCATTTTGATAACTACGTTTATTTGTAAAAATATATATAATATTTTGTTGTTTTTTAATTTTGCCTCTTAGGTGCGATAAGGGTTGAGTCAAGAGGAACTACGTTTTTATGTAAACATTTAGACCAAATCAAAATTGCTGATTTAATTAATCTAGTATTCGAGTTACATAATTAAATCTGAATTAAAATGGATAGTTGAAACTGCAAAAATAATTGTCGCTTTACCTTTGGTCGCTTACGAATAAAATATATAGTAGTATAGTACAATGCACCCTCCATTCAAATATTTAAGTAGATTTTTCATACAAAATAAGTAGCGACCTAAAAGTAAGTCATTTATTTCTAATCTCTGAGATTATTGAAGAAAAGATATATTGGTAAATGAAATATGGTTGCACATGAACCATCCTTACATTAATACTATGATAGATGATATGTTGGTTTTTACCTATTAAGAGGACATATTAAGCTTAGAATAGGTATGATTGCACATGTGGATCCATCTAATTTGGTGGACTCGTGAACCCCTCTTGCATCTGTTGATTGTATTTTTTAGATGCACCAGATTGAACCACGTTATTGCATTTGTCATGTGCATTTCACGTGCAAAACACGTGCAGAGTTCACGAGTCCACCAAATTAGATGGATCCACATGATACATTTCTTAGATATAGGTATGATTTATATTCAACTTAATGTTTAAAATTAAAATAAATAAATATTTTTAGGGATTATTGCCGAAAACCACCTCTTATAGGGCGTAATTGCCGAAAACCACTCCTTATACATTTTATTGCCGAAAACCACCCTTTGTTCGTCTGACTTTTGTTGACCGACACATTTTGACGGAAAACGTTCAATTAGTGTTAAATCTCGGTTAGATGGATTAATTATGCATTAATTAGGTTAATTAATTAGGTTAATTCAATTAATTAGGTTACGGCCTATAAGGAGTGATTTTCGGCAATTACGGCCTATAAGAGGTGGTTTTCGGTAATCTCCGACGGGTGGTTTAACCTAGTTGTTTGATGCAAAATTATTTGCATATCGATTGAAATATATTACTATATTCTATATTAGACTCTTTGTGCAACAATTACTAAATTCGATTAAAATAAAGTAAATATGAAAGAAGTTAGGGGTAAAATGAGACTCTTTGTGCTTTATATATACGATAGATGGATATATATATAGAGAGGTTGTATCATGTGGATCCTCTCAATTTGGTGGACTCGTGGATCCCCTCTTGTATCCGTTGATTGCATTTTTTGGATGCATCAGATTGCGCCACGTATGTGCATTTGTCGTAGAAGAAATTTGTCCGCCAAAGCCTTCTGTGAGACAAAAGATAACTTCTGCCTCGGAAATTTCATACCTTTGGCCTTTGCACATCTTGCCGCTACCATCTTGATCAGCTTGATCTGCTCGCGCTCCAAAACTTCCTAAAGACTCTATGATGAAAGGCAGAAAAATAAGTTCATTCGCCAAACAACTAACCTCATACCTAACAATCTTTCTATCTTCCGCTCTCCTGGCTGCCTCCCCTACTATAGTGAATATTTCTTTTTGTGTATTAAAATATGATGAATGCTCTTATTTTTCTTTCTACTTTTACGTTAATTTCTATTTTATCATTTATTATTCTATTTTAAAATTTTTCCATCATTTATTATCATTCAAATTATTAATTTTATCTAATGATCGCTCACAATATTTTTTTCTTTCGATTATTATCTTCACACATTTTTTTTATATATTTGTGATCTCTGCAATCAATACCAAATGTTCACTGCAATAGAGAGACGGAATAATATAAAAGTATGAAATATAGTATAAAATAAAAAAAGATTGGAGAATTTAGAGATATGAAAAACTGGAAGTTTCCCCCTGTTTCCAACGCGAGCCTTAAACTCTCTCACATTCGGTTATTTCTACGATCGCAATTCTCATCCAAAATCCGCACTACTCTCAACCGCCGTTCGTCCAAACCAATCGCACTGCTCGCCGATCGGCCTTTTTCATTTCCGGCATGGCTGGTAACGATTGGATCAATAGCTATCTTGAAGCGATACTCGACGTCGGTACTGGAATCGATGATAAGAAGAAGCCGTCGTTGTTGTTGAGGGAGAGAGGTCGATTCAGTCCGACTAGGTATTTCGTTGAAGAAGTTATTACTGGATTTGATGAGACTGATCTTCATCGTTCTTGGGTTAAGGTATTTGTACATAATCGGTTTTCAATTTCATTTCTGGTTATTGAAGTTTTACTAAGTAGTAGATGAATGATTGGTAGGCTGCTGCTATGAGGACTACTCAAGAAAGGAACACTAGATTGGAGAACATGTGTTGGAGAATATGGAATTTAGCGCGCAAGAAGAAACAGGTAATCTTTTACATGTGGTTAACTTAATTAGGTATGCATGTTTTTTTGATTACTATGTTGGATTGCTGATGTGAGTGTTTATAATTCTTGATATGTGCTATGTGTGGTAGCTTGAGGCTGAGGAATCACAGCGTTTGGCTAAAAGGAGGCTTGAGAAGGAAAGAGGTAGAAGAGAGGCTGCTGCTGACATGTCTGAGGATTTATCTGAGGGGGAAAAAGGAGATGTGGTGTCCGAACTTTCTCCGCATGGAGAGAGTAATAGAGGAAGACTGGCTCGTGTTGTGTCTGTTGATGCTATGGAGAGCTGGGCTGCTCAACAGAAGGAAAAGAAGTTTTACATCGTTTTGATAAGGCATACTTTTTAATTACTAGATATGGAAATATTTTCGCTGCTTAGCCATTTTGTAGCAATGTAAATTCATTCAGTGAGGCGTTTAATTTGAGGCAATACTTTATGCCGTCTTGTTTTACATGCAGCCTTCATGGTCTTATACGTGGTGAAAACATGGAGTTAGGTCGTGATTCGGACACAGGCGGGCAGGTACATAAGCTTTAGATTGCAACCTTAATCACCAAAGTGAATATTAGTGTGCTACCTCAAAAGTTCATATTTCATTTGATTTTTGTTTGCCATATTTGTTGTTTGGTAACCATTCTGAATGTGTGTACTTTTTGGCATCTCAAACTTTGATATTTTTACCAGGTCAAGTATGTTGTAGAACTTGCCAGGGCCTTGGCTACAATGCCGGGTGTATATCGGGTTGATTTGCTAACCCGCCAAATAACATCTCCTGATGTCGATTGGACTTATGGTGAACCAACAGAGATGCTAAATTTAGAAAAGCTTGAGAATCACAATCAAGAGATAGGAGAAAGCGCTGGTGCTTATATTATCCGCATACCCTTTGGCCCAAAGGACAAATATGTTCCAAAGGAACTTTTGTGGCCACATGTTCCTGAATTTGTTGACGGAGCGCTCAGTCACATCATTCAAATGTCAAAAGTTCTTGGAGAGCAAATTGGCGGGGTGAACCAGTTTGGCCTGTTGCAATTCATGGACATTATGCAGATGCTGGTGACTCTGCAGCTTTGTTATCTGGCGTTTTAAATGTGCCCATGGTGTTCACCGGCCACTCACTGGGAAGAGATAAGTTAGAGCAGTTATTGAAACCAGGACGATTAACTAGGGAAGAAATAAATGCTACTTATAAAATAATGAGGCGGATTGAAGCTGAAGAATTATGTTTGGATGCCTCTGAAATTATAATTACCAGCACCAGACAGGAGATAGAGGAGCAGTGGCGTCTGTATGATGGATTTGATCCAGTCCTTGAGAGGAAACTGAGAGCAAGGACTAAAAGGGGTGTCAGCTGTTATGGCAGGTTCATGCCTCGTATGGTTGTGAGTGCCCCCTATTTTCTCTTCACTGTCAAGTTTATCTCTTTGGAATTGTTATTTGTTTTTGATAATTTTATTTTATCTGTAGGTAATTCCTCCTGGAATGGAGTTTCATCATATAGCTGCGCACGATGGTGACGGAGATGTCGATATGGAAGGAAATGATGACCATTCTGGTTTGCAAGATCCTCCAATATGGGGAGAGGTTAGGTTTACCCACCCTCACATAGATAACAGTTGAAACAATATTACAATTCAAACAAGTCTCCACATTTGCACTAACTCAAAACACCACCCAGATAATGAGGTTTTTTAGCAACCCGCGCAAGCCTATGATTCTTGCTCTTGCTAGGGCAGACCCTAAGAAGAATATTACTACTCTGGTCAAAGCATTCGGTGAGTGCCGTCCACTTAGAGAGCTTGCCAACCTTGTAAGTTAGTCACTGTGGTTGCTAAACCATATTTATAATTGTATGATATATTATGCTTTCATTCCTTCCCTTTCTTTTCCGTTCCATCTTTTTGGAGTGCTCTAACCGGTTGAATGCGACTTTCTAGACTCTGATAATGGGAAATCGTGACGACATTGATGAAATGCCTAGCACCAATGCGTCAGTTATTCTTTCAATTCTAAAGTTGATTGACAAATATGATTTGTATGGCCAAGTTGCCTATCCTAAACATCACAAACAGTCTGATGTTCCGGATATCTACCGTCTAGCTGCAAAAACAAAGGTACTAGCATGAAGGTGTTTCTATTGTTGAACAATATGGTTGCTTTGTGACCTATTTCTTCATTACTTAGTATGGCTAATTTGATTTCCCACTTTTTGAATAGGGTGTTTTCATCAACCCAGCTTTCATCGAACCTTTTGGTCTTACATTGATTGAGGTCTGTTTTAGGTTTTTCTAATGTCATTGTATGTGTAATTAAGTTGTGTTATATCATTTATGGGATGTTTCACATGTTGATCAGGCTGCAGCATATGGTTTGCCAATTGTAGCTACAAAAAACGGTGGGCCAGTGGACATTCACCGGGTGGGTTACTCTCTAAAATACCTAAAGCTTGTCTATTCATGTTTGATTTTGGTGAAATACTCTAAAACACTGTAAAGGTAAAGTTGGGTTTCATGTGTTGATTAGTGAATTGACTCTGATAGTAACAGATGTCTGGATTTAGGATATCCACAGTTTATATATTATCGCAGTATCAAAATTAACATGAAAATACTAGGTGTAAACAAGTTTAGGTTTTTTGTTGGTTTTTCTCTGCGGGGCAGAATGTGTCCTCAGTTTGTGGTCTCGTTGTCTGTGTTTTATTTTGCTAGGGATAAACAGGTTGAAATAGGATGTAAAAGATCAAGGTGGTAAGGTCCTGAGAGGTCGTTGAGTCTGTATTGTGTCCTGCCGTTTTTTGATCGAATACACATATATTCATAAAAAAAATTAACATGAATTTATCGCAATGGCAGGTACTTGATAATGGGTTGTTGGTTGATCCCCATGACCAACAAGCTATTGCTGATGCTCTTTTGAAACTTGTTGCTGACAAGAACCTATGGGCAAGATGTAGACAAAATGGACTAAAAAATATACACCTATTCTCTTGGCCAGCACATTGCAAGTCATATTTGGCCCGTGTAGCTAGTTGTAAGCCTAGGCAACCACAATGGCAAAATAGTGAAGACTCAGGATCGGACTCAGAATCACCTGGTGAATCCTTGAGAGATATAAAAGACATTTCTCTTAATTTGAAATTTTCGTTAGACGGTGATAAGAGTGATGCCTCAGCTGTTATTGATAATGCTTTGGATTCTGAAGAAAATGTTCCCCTTGACGAGAGTAGACAAAGGACTGAAAGTTCAAGATGGTCAAAGGGAACCTTTGATGGCAATGCAAAGCTCCATTCCCTGAAAAGGAGAAGACATATGGTTATTATTGCTCTGGATTGCCTTCAATCAGACCTTATGGATGCTGTCAAGACGGTCTTGCAAGCGATTAACAATGCTGCTTTGTCTGAGTCAATAGGCTTTATCATGTCCACATCCCTCAGTATATCTGAAATTCATGATCTATTGACTTCTGGAAGTTTAAGCTCAGCAGACTTTGATGCATACATATGTAACAGTGGCAGTGAGATATATTATCCATCTTTGAACTCCGAGGATTGTCCATCTGGGCTTCCTTATATTGCTGACCTTGACTATACACAACACATTGAGTATCGCTGGGGTGGGGAAGGTTTGAGGAAAACCTTGGTACGGTGGGCTGCGTCAGTTAATGAGAAAAACGGAGAAACCGTTATAGCTGAAGATGAAGCAGCATCCACTAGTCACTGCCTTGCATTCCAAGTAACAGAAACAGAAGCAGTAAGTTATTCACTTCCTCAGTTTCTATCTAATTTTCCCCTTTTTTACCTGAATTTGATATGGAATATCTGGAAGCACAAATGGATTTGGATTTTGGACACATTTTTTGCTGAATTCATGAATGTTATATTCTGTTTGACTTGAACTTTGTGTTCGGTATCATATTCTGCTAATCGCAACACTGACAAGGCAATAAAGTTTAGACTGCTTTTCTAATCTTATTGATCATTTTTTAACTCTACCAAAACAATAAGTTAATACGGAATGCTGATATAGCTTTGAGATGTATTCTTTATTTTCTCTGTGCTGGCATCTTCATCTTACAACTAATAAGAACTCAATTAACTTCTCAGATGCCGCCGGTTAAGGAACTTCGAAAGATGATGAGAATCCAAGCTCTTCGATGTAATGTTATATATTGTCGAAGTGGTACAAGGCTTAATGTAATCCCCGTGATGGCTTCTCGATCTCAGGCTCTCAGGTACTTGAACTATACAAAAATAATGAATTATTATAGTAGATTTTCCTCAGGTTAAAATCAAGTGTTAAGGCATTGGAAAGTTCCATGTAGATTGAGCATATGAGTAAGTATTTGGTAAAAGCATCCTGTCGATAAATCTTAGGATACTAGCAGATTTGAATACATGAAACTTCTCTTCGTAATTATATTCCCTATAATTCTTTGGCTAAATTCTTTCTGTGATTTCCTCATGGGATGGACCACAATTTGAAAACTCAATGTTGCACTATTTTCACCAGGTACTTCTACATTCGCTGGGGAGTAGATCTAACAAATACCATTGTGTTTGTTGGTAAGACCGGAGATACGGATTATGAAGGTTTGCTAGGCGGAGTTCACAAATCAGTTATATTGGACGGAGTATGCAGCACTGAACCTAAGCTGTACTCCATCCGAAGCTATCCACTTGAAGATGTCCTTCCACTGGACAGCCCCAACATTGTTCATGCTGAAGAGCTGTCAGAGGATGCGATCAGGTCAGCTTTGGAGAAATTGAAGGTGGTTGTAAATTGAATGAAAAAAGCATATTGATGAGGTGCTTCACCTATACAATCCTTTGCTTGCATTTTGTAAAGTGCAAACTATTTGGTACTCGAGGGTACCCATTTTCACTTTTATGTTTCCTATACAATAATACAATGCTAGACAAGAGCATTGTTATACGCAGCAGAGAATGTTTGCCAGAGTAAAAAAGAGAAGTGTTACCAAGGAACAGCCAAACGATCAAAATGTCCTTGTTTGGTTTTTATAAGTAAGCGTAATAATATCTTGTATGGTCTCCCTATAAACATTTCTTAAAAATCATTACTTCTTGCTAGAAGGTATAATAGTGTATGTCATTGTGAATTATTGTTACAATATTGACATATAATATCGATAAAGGCTTCAACCTTCTTTGCACGACAATATAAAGTATCGGGCACACAAGGTGGGAAGGGATTACGAGAACAAGCATTGCAGCATAAGTGTCAAATCGACGTTGTTTTAGTATTTTTTTTACTATTATCTAACATAGTTTTGTCTAAATTTTTTTATCAAAATTAAGTAATTTTGATTCGCGACAAACAAATTGATGATGCATCACTACATTTGAATCCAAATTGTATACAGTTAAAAACATGGATTAAATAAGAAGACCTGATTTATAGATTTGATATCAGGAGGGAAGTTATATGGGAGCAGAGGATATTAAAGAATCTAATAATTATGATTAGGGTTAAGTTCTAGAGAGAAATATAATTTTTGTGAGACGGAGAGACATCATCTCAACTGTTGATTTGATTGATCTAACAATTAAAATTAAAGTTATTTTTAATTAAATTGGACAGTTGTATTTGCAAAATGCAGGGGTGGTTGAGAGTGACGGTTATTAATATCAATCGTTCAATAAATTAAAATCAACAGACGAGATGATGTCCCTCTCTTTTAACTGAATAAGTGCATAATTTGGAAAGATGAAGTTATTTTTTAGTATAAATCCACCTAAAAAGACGGACACTCTCTTTAAGATCATAAGGTATTATTTCGATGATTGATTAAATACAAATCAATATTATAATATTTTTATAAAAACATCACATAAAAATGAAGTCTTGAGGTAATGATGATTTCTTCATTCCTCAAATAGTTTAGCGAACTTCCCCGGAGTTTGACTATCAAGCCAAATGAACTTTTTTCTCTCGAAGTGAGTCAACATGCTTCTAACCTTTAATACAGATTTTTACAATCCATTCGTATTTTTCATGCGCCAAAAGATTTCTATTTTTCTATATCAGTCTGAATTCAACAATTACATTGG
The DNA here is from genome assembly GCA_006409495.1 of Sedum album. Classification (NCBI taxonomy): domain Eukaryota; kingdom Viridiplantae; phylum Streptophyta; class Magnoliopsida; order Saxifragales; family Crassulaceae; genus Sedum; species Sedum album. The sequence goes on along the minus strand of QZGG01001455.1, from coordinate 22,246 downwards.
TGAGCTCTACAACTCTTGTGTCCGTCAAATAGTATCATAACCAATCTCTCCACAGCCTCTTATCCCAGACACAGTTAATGTGCAAAATTGATTCTTCTTTGTAGGCACCTAAATAACATTCCAACTTAGTTTGACAGCCTCTTTTTCTCGATTAGTTAGAAACTGGTAAAGCCCCATAAAAAAGTCTCCACGCAAAGATATGTTTCCTATCTAATATTTTTTATTTACAAAGCCTTCTACAAATTCTTGAGTTTGACTCTGCATTTTGAGGATTCCCCAGCGAAAAGTCGGTTGTAGTGTCATTCCATTATAAAGCTAGCTCACAGTCTTTCATAACACTGTAAATGCCATCTGCCGAATATTTCCACTTGAACCTCAGGTGATCATCCCCTCCTCTAAGTCTGTGATAAACACTCTTCTTACCAAATTGGTCTACCAAGAGGATAGTTTTTGACAAAAAATCCGACTTATTATTATGAACAAACTTTGACAATAGGTACGTATGAAATGTTTGAAAAAAATGTTCTACTTCTCTTATTCAACTTGACTATTCTTATAGTCCTTATTACAAATGAAACTTAAAACATAATAATGATACTTAATGAAACTATTAATTCCTAATAATTAGAATTATTTAAATAATAATGATGACTAACTAAAGTGACTGCATGCGTTATAGACTAGCAATTCCTTCTGTAAACTGCATTAGACAAAATACAGTTTACTTTGGAACTTTAGTTACTCCCAACTGCTCCCTCAACTTCGAAAAGATGTCCATCTTTAGCGGCTTTGTCATTATATCTGCTTATTGATACTGAGTACCACAATGCACCATTTTTACTTTCCCTTCTTCAATGAGATTCCTCAAGTAATGAAAACGAACATCGATGTGCTTACCACGGCCATGATGCACAGGGTTTTTAGACAATTGTGTAGTTGCATTGTTGTCACACTTCACTATTATATATATATGGTTGACTTTCACTTCCACCAAGTTTGTTGAGCACCCTCATCATCCACACGCCTTGCGTAGCACATGTTACAACAACAATATATTCCGCTTCAGTATTTGATAAAGCTACCACAAGTTGTTTCTTAGAGCTCTAACAAACAGCCCCCCCGCACATCATAAATAGATATCCTGAAGTACATTTTCTATCATCTAGATCACCCGCATAGTCGCTATCAGAGTATGCTTGTAGCTCGGAATTGTCATTTCGTTTATACAAAATGCCATAATCTGTAGTGTTCTTCACATACCTCATTACCCTTTTTAACACATTGAAATGTGCTTCTATTGGAGCTTCTATATACATGCTAGCAAGACAAACTACAAACATAATATCTGGACGCCATTTGTTTGTAGAGTGTGGCATTTATACTATCTCCTTCACAAAGTTTAGTTGATTTAACACCAAGAACTATAGGATTTCGAACATCATTACTTTTGTCCATGCCAAATCTTTCCAAAATCTCTTTTTAAAACACTATTTTTAACGAATAATAGTGTTTAATTGAATATATAATATGTGTTGGGTGCAACCCTTCAGTCATTTGTTATATTTATATAAATAGACTGTCTAGTATCATTAGGTTTAACTTCTCCACATTCACTTCAGTGAAAAAGTTAACAAGAGAATGAGGACACTGCTGCTACTCATAGTTCTTATGTACTCCTTACCACTCTTTATCAACGCGAAATTCGACTCGCAATGGGGCAGGAAGTATGTTCGTCTATACAACAAATCGATCAAGCAAATCGATATGATCGAACAATGCTGGTCAAGTGAAGATGATCTAGGCCCTCATACTATAAAGGTAAATGATTATTATGAATTCACATTCAAAGTTAACTGGAGCGGATCGACTAAATTTCAATGCAAAGTGAAGTTCGGCGACGGAGGATGGAAGTACTTTTACGGATACACACATTGGCGCGATGAGGACGTAGGGCCGGTTATCGGATGGAATTTAAATGAGAATCAAGCTTGTCGTACTAACGGAAGTTGTATCGAGTATGACCAACCTTGAAATTAATCATATCTTCTCGATTTTTAGATGAATCAACCTCGACAAGGAAAATGTTGTTCATTTGCATTCTCGTGTAGTAACGTTTGTCTAGTTGTTGTTTTGTTTTTACAAGTTTTGGTATCTCGTTATCATTATTTTATCCAAAAGACATTGAACTATAAACATTCTAACAGACATGTTGGTACCATTTTTGTCATGAAGGGTAACTGAATATATTCGTTTAATGTTAGTTAAGATTCTATTAAATGAAACTTTACAGATCTCGACGTTTGAATCTAACTTTGTATTAATGTAATGATGAGAAATAATTAGAGTGATTGATAGCTGACACTTTAAGATGCGATGATTGTTACCAAATTTATAATTGTAATTTATTAAACGTGTATTTTCTTGCATTAACAAAGCCAAATTTTTTTGCTTTATTTCAAAACCATTTAAATGACGTCATTTTAAAAGCCGCTCGTATTTTAAGACGGCAAGAAACAATTTAGATCGTTGATTCCTAATAATTCAACATATGAGATTTAAACAAAAAATAACCGTCAAATCTAACCGTTCACTATATTTACAAACCAACTTTAATCTCATTTGTCAGATTAATCAAATTAATGGTTGAAATTATGTCCTGTCTTACACATATGTATGGTCTTTCCTGATCTTATTCCATCTGTTTGGTGCTAAAATATATGACCAGTAGATTAAATGGATAAAAACGGATTCGGTTGAACTCTTTGGAGTTATTCATTTCAGAAATAGAGATGTGGTATTAATGTATGAGTCAGATTATCTATCATCTTTGATGACCCTTTCATAAGGATGACTTGGATCTCATATAACCAAAAATAGTTCATTACAATATAGTTTTATTATATTAGTTAGTAATAATTGCGAACTCTTTCTAAAGCTAAGGTTTACTACATTTTCATCAAAACTAGGTGGTATTAAGTCGCTGTAAAATGACAGTGACTAGCTGGAATTTCGTTCCCAATGACATACTAAATACATTTTATTAGTAAGGATTATTTGAAACTCCTACAATATTTTAGGCCTCTTTGAGACCTATGTGTATGTCACACATTTTCTTTAAATGTTTGAATAAAAATGAATCACATCACTGCTATTCACAAAACAAGTGTACAAATAGACCTTTTTTATGCACTTAATGGATAAAGTTTTAGATGGACGATTAAGTTTTTGCGAGACGGAAAGACATCATCTCAACCATTGGTTTATATTCATCCAACGGTTAAGATTAATAACTGTCAATCCTTAACCGCCATGTGTTTTTTGCCAATTCAATACCAAATTAATTAAATATTACTTTTAATCTCAACCGTTAGATTAATGAATCCAATGATTTAGATATTGTCTCATTAATTAATCGTCCTTCTAGAGCCTAACTCTCCACTTAATTATCATCAAAATGCTAATATCACAAATAAATCACAAGAGAACCCAACCATACTTTTTATTGCTCAAGGGTAAACATGCAATTATAAATATTTAAGTAAAAATCGTTGAAAATTAATTCTCAACAAATATACGCATGCGTTTGAGTTTGGAAGATGAACTTCATCTTATTAAATTATTGAGGATTACGAACAATGTTTTCACACTTCATAATTGTTGTAAAGATTGAACAATCTTGCTACTAATCTCTGTTGATTCAAACCTAAGATTCACAATCAATCTTGGAACCCTAGTTATCAAATTTATGCAATTAAGTATGAACAAAGACTTATACTTTTGGAAGTGGGCGAATCTGGTTTGGAATTCTATATCTCATCCTAAACACAGTTTTTGTACATGGCTGGCCATTCAAGACAAACTCCCTTATAAGAATTGGGCTTCTGTCACAAATGGTGGCAGAGTTTGCTGCTGGTGTGATAATTCAGAGGAGACCATAGTGCACTTAATGTTTTCCTGCCCGATGATGCAAGTTATTAACAAGTGTCTTATTGCTTTGGGTATCAATACAACTTTCCAGAACTGGGGAGAGGCGGAGGCTTGGGTGGTGAGACACAAATGGAGATATCGTGCGGAAAAATTGGCTGCCTTTTTCGTGATAAATGCTGCAACGTACGAGACTTGGAGAAATAGAAATGAAAAAAATTTCAATGGCAGACCTATGGATGAAAGGAGGGTTATTGAAAGGGTCTTCAAGATGCTCACCCTCAAGATGGATACAATGAAGGAAAAAGTTAACTGGGTACCTGTGGTTAATCTCTTAAAATTGAGCAGAGACAACTAATGCTATGGGCTTTGTGGCTGTGTTGTAGGTGCTGGATCTAAGATGTCTACTTTCAGTCCTTGCTTATCCAGGGTGTTGTGTTGGTGTGTTGGTTGTTCTGCCTGTTTGTTAGGCATAGGTGTTGTAATGTGCTTGTTCCCCAGGTGTTGGCTTGTTTTGAGTATGTGCTTTTAACTTTGGTTTCTGGAGCTTGTTTCTCCGGCTGTGTTAGGTGGTTGGATTGTTTGTTTTGAGGTGTTTGTTTTCTGTTGTGTTGGTGTTTGTTCCAGGTCCCATTATCTTTCGAATAAAAATCACATTTTTCTTCAAAAAAAAAGACTTATACTTTTTGGTATATTAACTATTGGCATTTACATGATCACTGTTTGAGTGATTCAATGGTCTCTTTCTGGGTCTCAAAAGAGCATAACTCTACACCTCAATGATTACCGAGGTGAACATCCTCAACTCATAACATGAAACGCAAACAATCGATATCAAAGTGACTCTAGCCAGACCCGCTGGACTTCACTAACTCGATTTTGAACTACGATCATGGAGCGTCTCAATCTCAATTCATTGAATTCGTTCCGCCGTAAAATGAGTCGATTGCTCCCTTTATCATTTGATCTTATAAATATTTATCTATCTTTCATGATCCTATACCTTTATAATATAATGATTATCTTTTAATATCTTTTATAAAGAGTTAATTTATATAGACTCTAAAAGATATTATTCATGTCGGATAAAGTTGTATGAGGACCGTTGACTTTTCATAAGACGGTAAGACACAATATCGATCGTTGATTAATTATAATCTAAGGATTGACATTAAAAGCAAAATGACTGTCAAATTAAACGGCTCTGCGTTTTTTCGCAAATTTGTTGGGCCTTAGTTTTGATGGATGACAAACACTAAGGACTAATATTGCTTTGAGGTTTAATGTGATATGCAGGAAGCAAATTAAGAAAGTCTAACTTGCCAAAGGAGGAATGAAATAAAGAAAGCAATCAAAAGAATAAAGGAACAATAGGCAGTTGTGCCGGCTTTGGAAGGAAGCATTAATGAGAAGATCTAGCGAGCATTAATTACACAACAAACATGGAAAGCAAATCTGAGTTAAGCATTTATGACGAGACAAATTAAGAAAGAAGAATCTGATTGAAGAGGAGAAGAAGGCAGCATACGAGAAGTATAAGAAGAGAGTCCGACGGCTTTGAAGGGCTGCGCGATATCCGAGGAGCAAGAGAAGAAGGAAGATTTCTTTGAGCCGGATCGTCGTGCACGTTGCTGAGAGTTGTTCGAGAGTACGTGTGGTGTGAGCTTCGTGAGGTTGAGTTTACGAGTTGCAAGTATTGTATCTAGTCGTTGTAGGCGATAGATAGTACGTTGTAATAGTCAAACAAGCATACCTTAAAGAAGCGTCATACGCATTCAAACCCTTCTCCGGAAGGTAGTGGTTTTACGCAGTAGTCTGGTTGGCTATTGTGGTTTCCACTATAAATCGTGAGTCTTTACTTTCAGTTTTATTTAATTTAATTCCGCTGCGTTAACTGTTAACTGCAAACCCTCTCAGGGAACCCATAACTGAGTTACCTCAGAGGGAACGCTAACCTACGATCCAACAATTGGTATCAGAGCAGGTGCTCTAGATTTGTGTTAGCATTGCAGGTATAGATGGCAACTAGCAACTCAATCAACGACTCATTCTGGAAACCTCCAACACTGAACCCTGGAGAGTTTGACTGGTGGACTCAGCAAATTGAAGCCCATATTTGTTCTCTGGATGGGCAGTTATGGAGAGTGATCGAGCAAGGTCCAATCCCTATTGTAGACCCAAAGACCCAACTAAGGAAAAGAATAGGGAGGACTACACTGATGCAGATTACAAGGCCTTGGAAAAGAACAATCGGGCCAAAAAGATTCTATATGCTTCTCTCACCCCTGGTGATCTAAAGAAGGTCATGAAGTACAAGACTGCTAAGGATATTTGGAATGGATTGACCAGACTGTACGGAGGAAATGACGATATCAAGAAGAATAGAATTCTGGCAGCTTCAAGAGACTATGAGAGTGCCCTCCAAGGGAACACAGAATCGCTGGAAGACTTTCACACTCGATTTCAGACTTATGTTGGGCAAATGGAGTTCTTGGGTGAAGTGATCCCTGAATGGAAAGTCACACATCACTTCCTTCAAGCGCTGAACTCCAAATGGGATGTAGTAACCCTTGCACTACAAGCTCAGAGTAATATCAAGAGAATTACGCTTGAAGAATTGGTGGCTAAACTTCAGAGTCATGCTGGCATCATTGAAAGGAAAAATGCAAGAAGAGAACCTGAGCGAGCAAAGTCCATTGCACTGAAAATTGAAGAAGCTTTTGATCTAGCTCAGACTGACATGGGTGATAATGACATTCAGGACGAGGAGACTGCTCTCATGACAAGAGCTTTCAGGATGGCAACCCTTAGAAGGAACTCAGGAAGAAAGAACAATGCAGAAACCTCTAAGGGAAAACAAGAGCAGACTCGCGAAAAGTTTGATGACAAGGAAGTCATCTGCTATCACTGTCAAAAGAAGGGACACCGTATTGCAGACTGCAGAAGCAAGAAAAGAGGAGAGCCCCCTGCACAGAACACCAAGCAGGCGATGCTTACCGCCTGGGGTGAATCCGACCCTGACAGTGAAGATGAATTACCTGTTAAGGAAGAGTGCCTAATGACTGGTCAAGGATCATCCAGCCAAGAACCATCTGAGGTAAATAACATTGATCTCTCTGATGATTTTGATTTTACTGACTCAGATTATATAGATGTGATTAGAGGTCTTCTTGAGACCAATGACAAGCTGAAGAAAACCATCACCAGTAAGAATGAGGAGATTGAACTACTGAAGAAAGGTATGGTAGACTCTCAGTGTCGCACATGTGAGGAAAGTGTCAAGGAGACACAAATACTGCAGGAGAGAGTTGCTCATCTAGAAACTGACAATGAGGAACTCCGTCACTCCCTAAAATGTGCCAGAGCAACAGAGGATGAGGTAAAGGACAAATTGGTCAAGGAAATGGCCGCTCTAAAGTTGGAAGAGACCAGCAAGGACTATGGGAAAAGGTTTGTCAGATCGGGCGTAGGATACACTCAAGAAGGAAGGAACATTGGATCTAAGACTGATAACCCTCCAAAGGAAGGCACAGAAAAGGGTGAGAGCTCGGCACGAGATAAAGGAAAAGGAATTGCTTACCCTACGCCACAATCTGTTCCATTTGATGCAAAAGTGGCTCACAAGATCTGGAAAGAACAGGCCACAAACCCTAGGCCACCCAAGGTAGATCTTGTTGCTGCAAGGGGACAAAAGATCAATACCAGCTGGAAGAAGCAAGTATGTTGGACTCAAAAGCCACAAGGTATGCTGGCACTGTGGAAGGGATGGCCACTACATAAGAGATTGTCAAAAACTGAGAGATCTGCATGAGAAAAGCAGAGTAAGGTATGAAAGGGAACCCAGCTATCCCTCCCAGGGAAGTCTGTACCGCTACCACCCACAGGGTGCTTCGGTTTACAGACGCAGAGTTCCCTTCCAGGAAAGACACATGAGGCTGCAGACACAGAATCTTTACTATGTTGGAACAGAACCCAACAACCCCTAGACGTAGATTAGATTTAAACTGTGATTTTAATTCTGGTTCTTCTTTTACCTTTACTAAACCCAGTAGACCCAAGTTTGTCTGGGTCCGTAAGAACTGACCTTTCCTTTGCAGGTAAGAGTGACAGAAGATCCATGGTACATTGATAGCGGATGCTCAAGACACATGACTGGAAACGACGCATGGTTCATCACTCTTACTTACATGTCCGGAGGATCCATATTCTTCGGAAACAAAGGTATTGGTAAGATACAGGGTATAGGTAAGGTTGAAATTTCAAAAAATATAAAAATAGATAATGTTAGTTTAGTTGATAGCTTACGGTTTAATCTACTGAGTGCCTCACAGTTATGCATGAATGGTACAAATGAACTTATACTGACGACTAACGAATGCATTCTGAGGTGTTTAAGTTCAGGGAAGACTATTCTAAAAGGGATCAGGAAAAATGAGCTTTACATGTTAGATCCAAATTTCATCCCTGACGAGGAAGTCTGTCTAGCCACAGTGCATGATGATACTCTCTTATGGCATAGAATAAATTACCTCATCAATTCCATTGATATTCTTGAGCGGGACAATCAAGAATGTAATAAGAGAATTCGTCCCTTACTTCATTCATAACGAAAGACGGGTAACTTTCCCGTCCATTTGGAAACACCTATTTCCACATCAAAACACGTTTTATATAAATGTAAATTTTATATATTTTTAAAAAGACTACGAAAAAATGAAACTTACATCACTAAAATTATCATGAAGCTGTCCATTATTTTCTTGGACGTACTTAATGATATCTCGAACGTATCGTATGCAATAATAACCACATAAGTTCGTCCTCTCTGGTTGTCGTGGACACTACAAACATAAAAACACATGATGTTAGTATATTTTATCCCAATTGTAAATGTAAAAATATGCTAGAAATTAAATTAATTACCTCGACTGTTATCCATGTAGTCGATCTAGATTGTGAAGAGGATCCATTCATATTTTGAATGTTGGTAAAACTCCTAAATTTCAAAACACAAAAAATGTTTACTGACATTTTGAAGTATAAACATTAAAAAAAATAATAATTTAATATTTTATACTTACTTTTCAATTAATCGCCGAACATCTGATCGAACCATGCCAGCCATTGGATCTAGCCAATATACCAAATTTTGTCTTGGAAAAAGCACACACAACATCCAATGACTCCTTCAAGAACATGATTTAAAACAAGTTAAGTTAAATCATAAAAGTAGCTAAAAACTATTAAATACAAAATTTAGTTGAATACTTACTCTTGTGGATCACAATATGGTAGAAAATAGCAAAAGAAGGATGAGCTATCAGGCATTGTCAACCGAGACGTCAAAATAGAAACTCTTGAGTTCATGTCTCGAATGCTTGTCGTGGACGACGGTCTAATAAACCCAAATTTGAATCCGAAGCGTCCAAAATCATTGTAAAGATAACTGAAACGATTTAAATTAGAAATAGTACTGAAATTCAATTATTTCAGATAATATTGCATGATGAATGAAAGTAATACCTCATATACAACTCAAGCGCCGTATCTTCCAATCTTTTCCAACTGTAAAACTTCAACAATATCTTCCTTATACAAGTGAGCCCATACATCATCACCATAGACTTCACTTGGTATAAAGATAGATATTGCGACTTCTAGCTGATTTGCACGATGATAAAGCATCTGACAATGTGTTCCCAAGTGTGCAAACTCAGGTTCATGAATACTTGATTGATAAATCCATATTTGTAATCATTGTATGCCTGAAAACAAAGTATGACGATTGTAAATTAAAGGTATAATTTATATTATTAAAGATAAATGAAGTAAATATATTGATGTACCTTTCTGTTAACTTCAACCAATGACTTAGGCCATGGTACAGCTGCATTCACCGCATCCCTTACAGTGTTAAACTGCGCCAAAGGATGCGGGATCGGCTGATTAGGGTCGATTGCATAATGCAATGATGCCTTCACTTCATGATCATCAATCAGCCTATACTGCACGATTCTCCCAGGCAACACAAGACCATATGCAACCATGGTTCGAGAGCCATCATCAATGAAGAAAGCACATTTTAAACCCGTCTACATCAAGTAAATAAAAGTATATATCAGTTACCAAAATTTTGTATTTTATCTAATTTAATAAATTTAATATACCTCAGGGATTGTGGAGAAAATATCATCTTCAGGCGATGGGATCTGCGGCTGAGATGAGCTAATGTCGACTCCCCTAGGTTGTTGCACGACATTTGTGCTACCTTTCGTAGAAGTCGAACCTTTGGGAAATACTTTTTTCCAGCCCACCGCCATCCCGACCCCTCGAGTACGTCCTGGATACTCAGGTTTTCCAATCGCCTGAGTAAGAATATCATTCCGCCCTTGTGAAACGAAATGTCCAGCAGATGCCTCCTCCTCTGCCTCACCCTACAGAAAGATAAATAAATAATTTATTACAATAAATATCCTTCTAAAATATCAACCATGTAATTAAATAGACTAAAGAAGACTTACAATTTTTGCAGCAATAGTTTCTACAGTCTCGTTCACATAACCACCCGTTTTTGTTTGATGGGCTCTCTTCCACACTTCGTGCCTCTCGACTGTAATGCTACATCAGAGTCATCGCATAATCCAGTAGCCTGAAGTGCATCAGCTTTCTCCTTTATCAGGAGTTCTTCAGCACGGCTATATCCGCCTCGAGAAGTAGCATGATGATACTTGTTGAGGCGCGCTCTTTCAGCAGCTCTCATCCCCTCCTCCTCAAATTCTTCGCTTCTCCTCCCAGCCACAAACTCCGCCCACTGATCCGGAGTAATGAATTGATAAATAAGAGTGGGATCCTCTTCGTTCTTCCTACCCTTGATGTAATCTTTGGTAAGAGTTGTCTTGAAATTTCTCCAAGAGATTCCAGCTTGTCTCAGCTCTTGAGACTTGTGATCATCCGACACATTAAATTTTGCCTGTAAAAACAAGTAAAAAAACAAATCATTTCAAACATATTGCATATAATCAAAATATAAATTGATATGTAAAATAACATTAATACAATAATCACTTTAAACATGAAACATAAAAGAATAAAAATAACATTTTTTATTACCTTCATATCGCTCCAAACTAGGTTCTTCAACTCTGCAGGCACGTGCCTCCAATTTTGATAAGTAATTGGAACACGTGTTCTGCTGCCAAACATAGCGCACTTCTCCATATTGATTTATTCGGACCCGTTGGAACTCCTTTTCGGTAAACTCAATAGTGGATTGAGTATTAGAGGTACTTCTCTCCTTACAAAATTTGGTCAAATATGTAGGCCCCCTCTTGCCTCTCTTAGATGGCGCGGAACACTCTCCCGCGTTATCAAGTTATCATTTGTGATTTGCAAATTCTCCATTTCTACATATTTAACAAAATTATCATGATCAAACACAAAAACAGTATACAAGTAGATTAATACAACAGAAAACAAATTACACAAACTTTAAAACGAGCTAAGTTGGAATTTTGAAACAGAGATGAGAAGAGGAGTACCGTTCGTTTAGGGTACGGAGCAAGTTTGGACGACGGCCTTGAAGTGAACGGAGCTAATGGAAAAAGTCGGAGAGCGTGAGTTTAGGGTTTGAAACGGAGCTAAGTCGGAAATTCGGAGCTAGACGGAAGAGATTTGACGACGGCCGGTAAAGCGGGATCTGAGTGTGAGTAAAACTTTGAAGTCGTAAAATTACTAGGGTTAAAACAATATATAACAGCGCTTTTTAATAGAGCGCTGTAGTAACATATTTAAGACAGCGCTTTTTAAACGCTGTAATAAATACTATTTAAACAGCGCTTATAGAAAGCGCTGTTGTAAATAACACACATCGCTTATTAAACGCCGTTTTAATTTGTATTTTAACAGCGCTTTTCCAAATAAGCGCTGTTGTAAATTGTATTTAGCACAGCGCTTAATTATAAAAGCGCTGTTGTATAATTTATACAGCGTTTTCTTTATAAGCGCTGTGTTAAATGTATTTATTACAGCGCTTTCTGTTTAAAGCGCTGTTAATAATTAATTTTTTTTACAGCGCTTAATAACAAGCGCTGTAGAAAACATAATCTGTACTAGTGCAGATATTGAAATGAAATACCCCTTTCAGAGCTGTGCATTGATTTCCCTCTCAGGGTACTAGACTTCCCCCTCAGGGTATGCACCAAGTATCAGACTTCCCCCTCAGGGTATGCACGCGATAACCCTTAAGAGACACAGTCTCAGAACTTGACATTCCCCCTCAAACCATGTACCTGTGTGTTAGTAATACTTCCCCCTTTTGACATCATCGAAAAGGGCAGCAAGCAAGCATGAATATCAACAACACATTTAACATAAAACACACACAATTAAAAGAAATGATGCCATAAAATGTCACCAAAACACAGAAGTTCAAATTCAAAACAGCAGGGGCAATGTCAGAGCAAGTTCAAATAAAATGTTCAGAAATAAAAGGGGCTAATGTGGTGGGGAATCAAGCTGGGAACCATGAGACGCTGCTGGGTCAGAAGTTGCGGAAGATGTCCTTGAAGTGATCCATGAGAGTTGTTCCGACATAGTGCATCTGCTTGAAGAGTTTCGTGAACTCTTCCTTAGTCACGATGTTGTTGGTCAGCACTAGGTCCGCGGATTCTCTGGCCTTGATCACTTGTCCTTCAATAACCGTGACCCTTGCATCCAAAGAACCGAGGGTAGTAGTGATGTTAGCTAATGTCGCCTCAACCCTGGTGATCATCTCCACAATCGGAGTGATGTCTATGGTGCTGGTCGCAGCCACCGGTTATGCAGCAGCTGGTACTTCTTCTCCTTGAGTCTCATCTCCCTTAGCTTGGTACCATTCCATAGGTGGTAGCATTCCTTCCTTGTACCATCCATAGTCCGTTTTAAAATTCCACCCCATGGCATTCAGATTTTCCTCTTTGAACCCTTCCCAAGCCGGTTCCTCTCCCTTAGGCTCATATGCACAACACTTGGATACGGCAGCCCATGCTTCCCACTTCCCTTCACATGACTCATGTGCATCATCACTATCTTTGGGTAATTTATGGGGTTCTTCTTCAGCAACTGATCGGTTAGCAAACAGTCCAAAATTTGCACCACATTGTGCTTGCCTTGCCTGGGGATCACGTTGGACACTACAAACCTGTGCACAGTCCTGTTGTGCACACTCATCTTTGAACAGCGCTTATTTTACATATAAGCGCTGTAAAATATATATTTTCAGTTTTTTCATGTTTTAAAAATCAGGTAATATATTTTTTAGGTTTTTGTTATCTTAAGACATTATAAACTCAATTAGTAACATTCTATTAATTAAAATATCATGAGAACATTAATAAGCATTTGAAATCATTGGCATTTGAATATTTGTACTGTGTCTCTTTACTAAGCAATAAGTTGAACATTGTACATTTTGATCAACAAAACTTTTCACTAATAAAAACACATCAAAAATGCAAATGATTTTTTTTTTTAAGTAAATGAGTTATAAGCTTCATTTATCAAACTTCCAACTAAATTTGTTTCATAATAATCAATGAATTCTGAAGAAAAAACAAAACAAATAAATAATATTTATAACAGCGCTTATATCGCTAAAGCGCTGTTGTAAATATAATACCACAGCGCTTATATCATATAAGCGCTGTAATAAATGTCTCAGTAATTCGATTTCCTTAATTTAAAAATATTTATTTATCTTTTACAGCGCTTTTGTATTTGAAGCGCTGTTGAATATAATAAATTACCTGATTGGTCGAAACAGTTTCGCGCAGATTGTAATCCCAGTCGTTGTTTAAATAAATCTAACGGTCCATATTCAATATTAAAAATTCAGAATTTTAAGTCACCCGCACATATTTCCCGCTATAGTCTTTCTATATATATCCAAATATGCAACAAAATTTACATCGAAATTTTCTTTCAAACATACTATTGTTTTGTCGGATGTTTTAATTTACAGTCCAAAAAAGCTTTGTTTGCAATAAACTTCCCGTTTCAAGTAAGGAATCCCACTCTTATTTCTTACACTTTTGTGTTTTATATTTTTCGTTAAACTTTTTTGTTCTTTGTTTGATATTAACTCTATTCTATTCTTCAATATATTTTTTGTAGATTTGTTGTATGATATATGTCGAGGACGATGAGCCAATTCAAGACGAGCAATGAGGTTTATTCAAGACGAGCAATGAGACAAATTCAGTACAAAGGCCATAGTTTTGTCCATAATATTTATTTGCTAATGCTTGTAAAAAAGAATGTTAAATTGTATTTCCATTTCATTGTAAAAGTACGATTTAAATAAAAATAAAGAAAATTATAATCAAAACTGATTCCCTTTAAAGCGGTTATTAATATTATTAAATTTCCAAAACTGTCTTCTCAAATCTCCGTAAATATAATAAATCTTAATGCGCTTAATTAAAAAAAAATTTATAATTCAAATCTTATATTTAACAGCGCTTAATTAATAAAAACGCTGTAAAATTAGTAACATTTAACAGCGCTCCTACATATAGAGCGCTGTAAGATGTTTACATTTTTTACAGCGCTTTTGAATAAAACGCTGTTGTAATATTTTATATTCAAATTATTAAATTTTCAAATTAAAAAAGTAATAACTATTTTACAGCGCTTAAATAAAAACGCTGTGTAATAAACTAGCTAAACGGCCTCGTTTTTGGTTTTACGCTTGGTTGCGAGTAATTATATTTAACAGCGCTTTATATTTAACCGCTGTAAAATAGTAATAAAATAACAGCGCTTTTCCTTGCTTTTTAACAGCGCTTCATGAAGCGCTGTTGAAACTAGTGTTGTTGTAAATAAAAGATTTATTACAGCGTTTGTTTAAACAAAGCGCTGTTGTTTATACGGTTTATTAACAGCGCTTATTAAAAAAGAAGCGATGTTATAAATAGTGATAAACAACAGCGCTTTTTTGGAACAAGCGCTGTAATAAATATGTGATTTACAACAGCACCCGTTTCAACAGCGCTTCAAGAAGCGCTGTTAAAAATCAAAAACAAGCGCTGTTATAAATGTGATCTGTAGTAGTGCTGATAAATGCTTTAATGGATTATACTGATTCAGATTATTGCTTATGTGTGATTGCTTATCTGTGATAGTGGTTTGTCATCATCAAAAAGGGGGAATATTGTTGGGCCTTAGTTTTGATGGATGACAAACACTAAGGACTAATATTGCTTTGAGGTTTAATGTGATATGCAGGAAGCAAATTAAGAAAGTCTAACTTGCCAAAGGAGGAATGAAATAAAGAAAGCAATCAAAAGAATAAAGGAACAATAGGCAGTTGTGCCGGCTTTGGAAGGAAGCATTAATGAGAAGATCTAGCGAGCATTAATTACACAACAAACATGGAAAGCAAATCTGAGTTAAGCATTTATGACGAGACAAATTAAGAAAGAAGAATCTGATTGAAGAGGAGAAGAAGGCAGCATACGAGAAGTATAAGAAGAGAGTCCGACGGCTTTGAAGAGCTGCGCGATATCCGAGGAGCAAGAGAAGAAGGAAGATTTCTTTGAGCCGGATCGTCGTGCACGTTGCTGAGAGAGTTGTTCGAGAGTACGTGTGGTGTGAGCTTCGTGAGGTTGAGTTTACGAGTTGCAAGTATTGTATCTAGTCGTTGTAGGCGATAGATAGTACGTTGTAATAGTCAAACAAGCATACCTTAAAGAAGCGTCATACGCATTCAAACCCTTCTCCGGAAGGTAGTGGTTTTACGCAGTAGTCTGGTTGGCTATTGTGGTTTCCACTATAAATCGTGAGTCTTTACTTTCAGTTTTATTTAATTTAATTCCGCTGCGTTAACTGTTAACTGCACACCCTCTCAGGGAACCCATAACTGAGTTACCTCAGAGGGAACGCTAACCTACGATCCAACAAAATTCAACCGCATAATTTAATTAAAGCTCAATTTTAATCCCAACCCTCGATTTATCTAAATCGATGGTTCAAATATTTTCCTCTCGTTTTATATATAGATCATGTCTCACACGATCTCAACCCTATTCATGACATATCATTTATCAGAAAAATTAATATTTGTTCAAATAAGTATAAGAAATTAATATCATTAGTTAATCTAACATTTATTTTGTACAAATTCAATAACCTTCATCGACTTCATATGCTAGTGAGTGATTAGAAGAAGAAAATATATGGATGGTTCTTTAGGATAAAGCGTTCAAATGTCTAGATGAAAAAGTACCTTGGCCGATTACTAGCCATAACGTTTGGTTACATGGTTGGACCCGGATGAGCTACTTTTGTTCGTGTTTTGCTTATAATACCGTGCACAAGTTACTAATCAGGCATAAAAGGTTACACTGGAAAATTACACGTTAATAATGATAGTGTCACGGCTAAAAATTACACTGGAGCCCGATGTTAGACTAGTTGTCAAACAAGCCTCGAAATTATTAAGTGATAGATTTTCTAAAAAATATAAACTAATGTGGACCATTAATCAAAAACAATTGTACGATTTATAAAAATATCTTCAAAATAAATACAAAATCACCTTAAGGTCAAATCTGTAATTTAACCTTTTTCAATTAATATATCAAAATTACATTTCCATAATAGAGTAATGCTCTTTTGAGACCCTTACTATTGGGTGAGACCCTGAGACCCCAATCATGGCCGTTGATTGGGTTTGCTTTTGGGGTCCAGATTGTGCCACGTGGAGGTTAGAGAATTTCAAAAATCGGAGGTGAGAGAAATTGTTGCTTTTGTTCTCTCACCTCCACGTGGCACAATCTGGACCCTAAAAGCAAACCCAATCAACGGCCATGATTGGGGTCTCAGGGTCTCACCCAAAATTAAGGGTCTCAAATGAGCATGATTCTTCCATAATAAGCCCTTAATATTTGTTAATCGCATACTACAGTTTAATGTTCACATATTTTTCTCGTATGTTCATGAACCATACATATTTTTCCTTGTATGATTCTCGAACCGTATAGATTTTTCTCTTATGATTCATGAAACATATAGATATTCCTCGTATGGTTCATGAACCATAGGGATTTTCATTCTATCGTTCACAACCATATAGTGATAAATAAAGTACCTAACACTCATTTTCAATCATGTAGTTAAAAGTTCCAGTCTTTTGTGGATCAATTTTCTCACACCGTGGTCATTGAGCGTTCCACCATAAATCATGAACCATTAAATGTAAACAGTTTATTACGATAGATATGATTCAATCAAAAACATGTGGGATTCAGAAATATTTGAACTGTTGGAAACTAATTTTAATTGTTGTCTTAAAATACCCCTACAGAATGTTTATAATATTTTTTTTCGATGGCGTACATCGGGTATAATTCATAGAGATCGTATACATGATATCTATTCTAATCAATTCAAGCACTGGTCACAACAACGGACATCCAACCCATAATCGACAAGCATCAAACACGCATGTCTCTTCCGCATAGATGAAGAACGACATGACGCGAAACTCCATGTCCAAGGGCGACGACGAGGAAGACAAGCCTCCAAGAGAACAACAGGAATAAAGGCGAAGAGCCTCCACGCATAAGTGGAGGGGGCGAAGAGCTTCCATGCACAGGGCAGGAGGTAGGCAACAGCCTCCCACAAGGGAGGAGCACTTCTCACAAAATGTGAGAAATGATGCGTCCAGGATGACTCGAACTCGAGCGCTTTTTATTCCTGCAAATCGGAAACAATTCGTCAATTTTAATTTATTATCAATGATCTATAATAGTTTATATGTTACACAAAAAGAAGACTTTATGTAGGATGTATCCCTGGTTAAAGTTCAAAGAGCATATGTAAATAAATATGGATCATGAGACACGAGCCCGATCGGTGATTATTAACAATTTAACGGAAGACATTTAATCATATATATATTAAAAGGGAAGTATGATTGGACACGTGTCGTCGTGTGAGCGATTTGTCCTACGTGTCATTTTTTGAGTAATTTTGAATTCTTTTTTTCTTTTTTCTGATTGGCTGGTTTTTTTGAATAATAATATTTTTAAAACATGGAGGACTGAACTACAATTAATTATAAATATTTTATACTTAATTATACCATATTGAAAAATCAAACTTACTAAATATTAATCTATCAAAAAGATTTTATTCATTTTCGTTTTAATGCACTTAATTATGGTAACAAAAATATTTTGCTAAAATCTCTTCAATTTCGAAATTTTGTTACACGAAATCTCAATATCATGCTTTTCTAAAATTCGACAATTAATGAATGTCATCGCAAAATCAAATGTCCATGTCCATGAAACTCAATGATGTTTAGTAAATGCCGCACAGAAAAGTGATGAAGAATCTTTCCTAATTCCTTTGTACATTTATGAAAGGTTTTCCTAATCAATATTTCTTTACACTCAAATAAAACTGAATATATCAAATTTAAATTACTTAAAATTACTCAAAATATAACTTCACCCCGCACAAGGTGCGGGTAAATACCTAATTTTTAAATAAAACTGTAAAATTTATTAAAAATCAATTTTAATCGACTGTCAAACTGTCAAAATCAGATAACACGATTTGATCCTTTCCTGTCGAAAAAAACTTATTATCTATAGAACTTTATCCCTCTACAAATAATCAAAATATTTATCTCGTTCCTTCCTCCGCTACTAGAACGTGCGATCACAGTCGTATTAATTTTCTGATCGCGATGTCGGCCGATTTCGACTCGAACGCCGGAGTCAACCTCGATGTCAGCGCTACTGAATGGGCGTCCTCTGCTCCTACTCTTGCAAACAATTTAAGTATCCTGTCACCAGCGCAGGTTTGATTTTGCTTTTATACGATTCGATTTTTCGAGTAGATTTTTTAGGGTTTTTTGAATGGTGAATTTTATGTTGGCAGATTGAGTTAGCTAAAATGCTGGTGGAGATGGGGCAGAGTCATCTGTTCCAGCATTGGCCAGATCCAGGCGTTGATGATCAAGAGAAGTTAGCATTTTTCGACCAGGTATTCTTAATTTGCACCAATAGTTTTTGATTGCATGTGCTGAGTGCCGGGATTTCTAGTGCTGTAAATTTTTAAATAAGGAAGTCGGAGGTGGTGGTTTAGTAAGAGTCTTAAGACTGCGTGTTGTATTTGTTTCAAACATCTGAAGAAAAGTTATTAAACCTAGTGGCAAGATGACTGGCTGGAACATTGTGGAGTTAAAATACAGAGTTGTAATTATTAATCTGTCGTCATCAGATAGAACTAAAAGTATCTTCCTTGGATCATGCCATCATGGTGATCTCAGTCAGCTTGGTGCCTTGGATTGTTATTTAAAAAGAAAATGGCCAAGATACAAGATAGGCCATATATCATCATAACAGAAAATGAAATTATGGTTGTCATTTACTCTGTTTCTAGTGCGATGGGTAATAAACTCTGGAGCAGGGATCCTAGTGTTTTAAGCTTTCTCCAGTACCGAATATTATGTTTAAACTTGAATTTAAATAAAAACAATTTAGTGAAAAAACATTCAGTCAAAGCGTTGTTTCCCTTGCCAAAATATTTACCTTGCTAACACATAAAAGTTCACGTCAGATCAATTTCACATCCGTCCTCATGGCAGTTTCTTCTTCCATCTTCTTGTAAGGACGCAACTGTTAGAACTTGATCAATTTAACACAAGCG
This sequence comes from Sedum album, assembly GCA_006409495.1. Taxonomy (NCBI): domain Eukaryota; kingdom Viridiplantae; phylum Streptophyta; class Magnoliopsida; order Saxifragales; family Crassulaceae; genus Sedum; species Sedum album. Next base: position 2,623 of record QZGG01001455.1, on the reverse strand, counting down.
ATGAGATTGCGTCAAAATAAAATAAAGTATCCCTTATCGAAGTATAGGAAACACAATGAGTTGTTGTTTTAATGCGCTCATAAAATAAAATCTCTGAAGTCATTCATATTCGAAAATATATTTAGATTTTATAATTATGAAGAGATAATGTTTATCTTGCCCATGTCCATTTGAGAGTCTGAAGTTCATAAAAGATGTATTATATTCGCAAGCCGCCCATATTAGGTATACCCAGAGTTCAGTTAATTAATTGCACCGCTTATGTTAAGTCTCCTGCTGATGAAAGATTATTTTAAAACGTGTACTGTCATTATTTGAGAAAATGCATTTGGAGGCAAAAAATTTCGTTCAGAAGTCTCTTCACCATCCAACAAGAGAAGATAATGAATCTTTTCATCTGGGATATAATGCTTCACATTTTTCTTCAAAGCACAATTTTTTGTTATTGAACCAGATTTTTCAAGATTATACCGTGTTTAGTCGTCCCAATACTTTCCGTTATAGGATAATGCCTGTATCTTTTTTGGTGTTCACCCTTATCCCCTTCTACTTCTCAAAGTGTTTCTCATTTTAAATTGAATTGTTCCAGATTTCGCTGCTTAATGAAAGCTACCCTGGTGGCTTAGCTTCATATATTAAAAAGGCCAGGGAGCTTCTTGAAGATTCAAGACTTGGAAAAAATCCATTTGATGGGTTCACACCTTCTGTGAGCAGATACATTGTTCTTTCAGTATTTCATATAATGGGTTATTGAGTACTGATAATGAAAACCGGGACCTTGTATTTCAGGTTCCCACTGGAGAGAAGTTGACCTTTGGAGATGACAGCTTTATGAATTTTGAGGCAGTTGGCATTAAAGAAGCACAAAAAGCTGCATTTGTTCTTGTCGCTGGTGGCTTGGGGGAGCGTCTTGGATACAATGGAATAAAGGTGATGGATCAATTATGTTGGCTTTTTCAAGTTTTAGGTGTATCTCTCAAGGATCAGCAAACACTCTTTGCAAAAAAATTCCTTCCAGTCAGTTGAGTGTCTAATTTCCAGGGACATCATTCAATAATTATACTTAATGTTGCAGTTAGCTCTTCCCAGAGAAACGACCACGGGGAAATGTTTTTTGCAGCATTACATTGAGTCCATTTTAGCTCTCCAAGATGCTAGCTCTAGCTATGTGGAACGTAAGTTAGTTATAGTGACTGGTTAAATGATGACATTGTTTATATGTCTGACATTCCGACTCGGATTTATTTTGGAGCAACATGGGCATTCAGAGTTTTGTTTGCTTTCGGATTTCAGTTTCATTAGAACAGTACCTTGTGTTGTTCTCTGTCTCTTTATCATGTCCTCTTGTTCTTTAACAGGTGGACGTCAAATACAAATCCCATTGGTGATAATGACATCGGATGACACCCATGCACAAACAATGCAGTTGCTGAATTCGAATTCTTATTTTGGAATGACTCCTACTCAAGTTATTCTTCTGAAGCAGGTATGCCAACATCAAATAATTAATTGTTTGCAATTGCATAATATATGAAGCAAACAATTTCCTTTTCCGCAGGAAAAAGTTGCATGCTTGGATGATAACAATGCGAGGCTTGCAGTGGATCCAAAAAATAAATACAGAATACAGGTTGGTGTTTTTGAATGCGATTTCATATCTGCTGCTTCTTGTGATTCATGTGATGTCCTATATTCTGTATGACTAATGACTCTATGAACTATAACAGACTAAACCGCATGGGCACGGGGATGTGCATGCTCTTCTCTATTCCAGTGGCCTACTTAAAACATGGTAGTGGTACACAATATACCTTGGCTAGTTGCTGAATTCTATTTAAACTCAATTCTGATTTGTAAAATCTTCGTTCATTATATTTATTATGGCAAGGGCACTACACAGGCTTCATTGCATCTTATTCTGTTTGATTGATTTGGGATAGAATTCCTAACATCTATTCTCCATTTCTCTTTATCAGGCGTGAAGAGGGTAAGAAATGGGTCTTGTTTTTTCAAGATACTAACGGGCTCCTGTTTAACGTAAGCTTTTTTTCTTTAAGAAAATCAGTATTTTTCGATTTCGTTGGTTAAAAGCAAAGAAAGTTGGTCTCCATCATTCTCTTCCTGAAAATGAATAATGGAAATTCCATCAAGATTCATTGTCTATTCTGTCTGCTTTTTACTTTTATGGATGATGAAGGCCATTCCAGCTGCACTGGGAGTCAGTGCTACAAAACAATACCATGTCAACTCCCTTGCAGTTCCACGCAAAGCGAAAGAAGCTATTGGAGGAATCACCAAACTGACTCATGCTGATGGTACAGAGCTATATATTAACAGTGTGTATTTTAAATTTAGTTCCAGTGTCATTAGATATTTCTCTTTGTGCTTCAATACCAATGTTTCTTGCCATTTACAAACTTACAATCATGATTTCCGTAACTGTGTTAGTCTGTTTGGTTGTTCTGGGTGAAACCTAAAATTAACTGAATATTAAGTCACTTTTATCTTACTGATGCAAGGATTAGCTTTTTAACTTCCAAATTACTTATGTTAAATGAATTTGTGGACCCAAGCAACTTGTATATTGATTGTTAGCCAGGCCCAGTAGTACACCAGCAACTGG